>JNEY01000609.1:0-29330 GCA_020875895.1 Aphelenchus avenae | reverse complement strand
CCTGCGGCGGGCATATTTTGCGCCTTCTGCTGTTCACGTGAACAGCCCCTTGACCCCCCCCTTGTGAACAACTGTGAACAAGTGGTTGACCCCTCCCCTCCCCCCTGTGAGGTTCACATACTTTCTGGACAGTCCCTTTGAGCGCCTCTCACTAGGATGGCCAGCTTCGACCTCTACTGGGCCAACATCATGCTTAGTTTAATGATCAAAAATTTAAAGGATAGTAATAGTACAAAGGGGTAAGCAAACCACTTCGCTGCCCGTATATGTCGACTGCTGGTTATGCAAAACATAGTTCGTAGACTCCTACACGAAATTCACTCGTAAAATTGTCTTGACGCTAGTGCACATTTGACCCTGGATCAGCTGAAGTGTACAAACGCAGGGCTGTTTCGATGTCCAAAGCCCAACATCTGTGCAAATTTACCGCTCAGTTTGACGCAAAGACACGTAAGGGACAATAGCGAAAATATTTCAACAATAGAATAAAGCAGAGGATGAGTCGAGGCTATGCGACACAACGCCGCCAAGCGCGGGAACGTCCTCGAAAGCCCTGCCGATCAGGAACGTCAATAGGGAATCGGTGGGACAATAGAAGATGAGCTAGACCAAACGCTAGTAGGCTCCGACGAGCAGTGAATTCTCCGATTGGCCAGCCTAAAGAGCTAGGAGGGCCCTGGCTAAGTAAACAGAGGGAAGAGACTCTAAGCACCGTCAGGGGCCTATAAAGCCTACCACTTGCCCCAGTAAGGCATCCTCTTGGACGTACAAGTGTGCTCCGAAATGGTGTCTTGCGTCTCGATCGCTCTCCTCTCGGCTTCGGCCCTCTTCGCGATGGTATTCGCCGGTGAGTTCACCTACTACAACGACAAGGGCTACGGCGCGTGCGGCACGCAGATCGACGCGAGCAGCCAGCTGCTCGCGGCCGTGAGCCACACGCTCTGGACCGCGAGCAACCCGAACGCGGACCCGCTCTGCAAGAAGTGCGTCGAGGTCCAGTACAAGGGCAAGAAGTAAGTTTTCGAAAAAAATATTCGTTTTAACTAAAGGAACAAACCCTGACCAAATGAATGGTAAAAACATTTTCATGCCCAAGCTTAAGAATGCCTGTGGGCCGGTACGGAGCATGCCTACCGGTGTCGTCCGACGGCATGCCGGAAATGCCGGATCAGCCCGTAAAAGGCGTGCTCTTTGACTAGCCCTACAGAACCCTGGGGTATGTGTGAAAACTTGCTCTGGCGGCGCCCAGCGGCGAGCCATTTAAGTAGGCATATGAGAAAGTACCAAACGGGGGACCAAAGGCACTTTTCGGTCCCATGTCGGAACGGGCCTTTTACCGGGCCATTAGACCCGGCCCGGGGGCGGGTCCGGGCCAGGCCGGGCCTCGAGTTGAAGGCCCGTTGCGCAGGGCTGCAACGGTTGCGCATGAGTACTTGCGCCGTGTCAGAGCCCTAGCTGCTATGCTTGTGCCAGACGGTCTTAGTATGGCTAGCCGAGAACTTTGGGCACAGACTGCTCCTAAGCCGAAGCACACTATCTGATGAACAGCGCACATGATGGACAAATGCAACGTTCAGGGTGAAGGTGCCGATCAAGGACAAGTGCCCGGGCTGCAACAAGGACACCGTGGACCTCTCGCTGCCCGCCTTCAAGAAGCTCGAGAAGCCGGAGGTCGGCCGCGCCAAGGGCGCCCAGGTCAAGATCGTCGACTGCTAAGAGCAGACGGTCCGTTGTAAACCATATCGTAGCCGATGACGCTATATTTGTAAACGTATGTAGATTAGTCGAATGCTAATAAAACGTGCATTCTGCAAATCGTCGAACTTACTTGTCCTATTGTCTAAGACGTTCTAGAGCGCGGATTACCCGTACGGTCCCAATGCTGCCGTGAGCCATGTGTACGGCACACCGTACGTTTACGGTACGGTGAACTGAGAGCACGTGCACAGAATGGGCCGCCGTACCCGCATCACAGTCGTGCATTCTTAGCACGGCACACTGGGGCCACCCTGGCTTGACCGTGCACGGCCTTGTGTTCATTAAGTTACCTTCTAGCGGCTGGGCTATGCTTCGCGTAGCCGGCGCCACTATCGGGGATTGCTTGTACCAAGCAAATAACTTATGACTCAAAGTGATACTGCATGCAACCGATATTCAAAATATTCGTGCCGCAACGCGAACCCTCCTTATTCTCATTCTTGCCCGCAGTGGGAAGCATGGGATAGCGGGCTGGATACAGCATGGAAGCGGGAAGCACAAGTTGGAACTTCGAGCGTCCATAGTTTTTAGCCATCCTATCTGGCTGAACGTTTTCATTAATACTCAACTTTTCAAGGGCTATCGCGAATGATATGATACTTGACCCGATTGCGAAAACTTTTTGGAGCTGGGACAGTCATGCACCAGCTCTTTAGTGAATAAGGATGACCGTTCAGCCGTTTCCCCAGTGCCATCTCAGCGGTGGCATGAAAAATGGTCTTTATACATCCCACATGGAAAAAATCCGTTCACAACGTACTTGCGGGCATGAGGAAGCATATTCTTCTCAGCACCACTGATTCGGAGCACCGATGAAGTTGACACCATACGGAGACTCAGCGACGATGGCAGAGGACTACAAACAGTAGTTCCGCGTAGCTAACGCCTACTGAGCCAAGCACCGCGAGGAAAGTGATTGTATTTTCAAGAAATGGACGCACATGGCAAGAACAATATTGCGCTTTAATCACGCGATATGCGGCAAGCGAAGTGGAACACTTTTTCGACGTGGAGTCGTCCGTGCCGCACATGCCCTACTCACCTACCTAAATGTACGAGTCGCTTCTGTGTGTAGCTCTATTTTTCGCAATCGACTTTGTCCGGAGTGACGAATACGCGCCAACGACGAGCATAACGGACGGCTTCAGCGATGTCGTCCTAGGAATGACTGGCGAGGAAATGTGAGTTCTCGAGTGCTTAACCTGTCAGTGTAGGAGATCAACTCAGATTCTTCTACTCAGTGTGGCCATAAATGTACCCGCTAAACCATTTGAAATTAGCGTTCTCAGTCGAGGCATTCAAGATTCACCGGCAACACGACGCTAACTGAGTAGATGAAGTAGCGCTAGCCTCGCGCTATGCTTAGTCTGCTGCTAGCAACGGTTAACGCTGCAGACCTACTGCCGCAATTTTCATTTCCGGTCAATTACAATTCCGTGTTTTTTTTCTCTGGAAGCGTTTTACGCTCTCTTTTCGAATGAACTGGTCTAGACGTTTATAATCTATTCCCACTCTCGCCCTGCCCTAACATCGATCACCTTTCAGAACCCTAAGTTTGATAAACGGCACCAAAACGGAGCTGCTGAAATTTGAAGTTAGCGCCGACAAAGCGGATCAATTCCAGTTTACGACAGCGGTTCGTGGCAACTGCAGCGACTCCATAAAAAGGTTAGTGGTTTCCCATCTCGACGCGCACTGAGGAAACAAACGCTCCGAGTTTCAGCTTCTTCTTCGGCGACCGCTTAGAAGCGCGATGGAGCAAGTCGAAGTTTTCTATTGAGAACGCCACAGGTACGTAAAATCAGCTGGTACGCTTTTGTCTCTGGGACGATGTGTCGAAACCATAACTCATGAAGTGGGTCATCGTGGACGTTCCATGCTGCTTATACTGTCCCTTGGGGAACTATTAATCTAGGGAGGGCAAGAGAGATGCACCAAGTCTTATGGCGGGACCCCTTAACCCTGTTGTTATATCCCCTCCTACGTTATTTGCCCTCCTCATGTAATGTTTGCACTTTGCCATCAGCTCTGAACCAGTGATGGGCGGAATTTTTTCGACGACCGGAACCGGGACCGGGATTTCAGCTAATTTTCGCCTTAAAGCCGTGGCGGCTAAGGTCACGGTTTTCCATTTTTTCAAAGCTAACTGGCGAAAATTCTGGTCAGATATGGTCGACATCTCACCATATTCGCATGGAATTTCGCCCGCCGCAGGCGATTCCGCCGTAATTTTGACTTAAAACTTAGGATTTCGACCTAAAATTTGGTCCAGGCAATGCCGGCGGCAGAGAGTCGAAAAGTCGATAGGGGGGACTTTTTTTTGACGACCGGGACCGGGACCAAAACCACCGGGACACGGGACCCGCACATCCCTGCCCTAAACGGCACTTTAACCGACAAGTTGCAGTCATATTCGTATAGGTATACTAGGGCTGCAGATTATTGGAACTAGTCTGCATTTCACAAGGAGTCGCCAGTTCAAGTGCCGTTTCGGTAACGGTCTTCCAAAAATTCACCTACAGCCCTCTTGTGCTAATTTATTCGGAACCTTTTTTAGCAATCGCACCGGTCCTAGTGACCGTGACGTTTAACGACAGCGAGCCGATCCGACTGAGGTACACGAACTCGAAGCATCGACTCGAGGTGGACGGTCACTCTTCGGAAGGCTATGGCATGATGAAGGACGCGACAATTACTTCCGAGAGCGCTACTCTCGATGGCACAACGAAGACGCTGTACGTGCCGAAGTTTTCGGTGCTGGGCACCGCATGCAAGGTCGAAATCAAAGTGGTAAGTACCCACCCTCAGAAGCTAGGGGTACCTATCCATAACGGTTGGGACAAATGTGTCTCAAAGTAGACCTATTGAGGTAGTTTATTCAGTTAAGCGTTGAAGAGAGTTTCCAGTTGATTTTTTGGCCAGCCAAATGAATGGAAAATACAAACCGTGTTTCTTGCACTTTTGTGAAACAAACTCATGAAACTGCTCACAAATCCCAGGTAATAACCGCGTCATACACGCGTCACAGCGTAAATCCGAAAATATGGTCATCCTCAGTAAACGACGAAAAAAATTATCGTTTTCGCTTAGACAGACTGGCACTGCCCTATAGGCGATGTCTACCCAAACTTCGGTTGCATTTTTTGCCAAACCATCATAACTTTACCGGATTTCCGAGACTTATATTTCATTTACAAAAATAAAAAGGGGTTATAGTTCGAAGAAAAGATAGAAAGAAATCAAACAAAACAGTATGACCGAGCATACCCTAAACCTGGGGGTACAGAATAATAATTCATGGTGCCGGGAGTTCGAAGCACCGTCGCTGACTAGGTTTAGTGTTGGAAACCGGTGCGCTCATGCCATTAACTGTGCCGTACTGACCCTTCGTAAAAAAACGCCATGGGAAAACGGCTAATTTCTGTACCCATTTTCTCTTTCATGCCGTGAACCATGGAGTGAAAAAGGAAATGGTAAAGATCTGTAAATGACAGGCAGCGTGCTATGGCACCGTCCGCAACCCTACTGACCTCGCAACTAACTAAAACCAGCACCTTCCAGCTGAACGCGATCCTCTGGGTGCCAGTCGGCACGGGAGGCCAGCCCGTCACGAAGAAGGATGACGGAAACGCCTCCTTGAGTGCCACTACGCCATCATGCGGTTGCAGCCTTACAGCATCGATATTTCCGCTTGCGTTATGCTTCTTGTTGTCCGTCTTAGAACGGGTCAATAAAGTCCCTTGAGCACCACAGGTACTAGCTCCTGAAGCCTAAGGAAAAGCGGGAAGAGACGGCATTGCCTCGTGTTACATTCCTTTTCATTTACAGCGAAAAGGGGGCTTAATTTTTACAGTCAGCGAAGTGAAAAAAACTAAGAACCACGTGTTGGTCGCATTCAACAATCGCTTGGAGTCGCCAGTGTTACAAGTATTGCACGTTCCGACGCCCGACTTCTGGGACGCCTTCTCAAACTGTCATTGTCCCGGTATGTGTTTTTCTTACAGTTTGAAGGACGTTGAATGGTCAAGCGTGATGCTTGAAAACTCGACGCGACGGTACGTTGTTACTCGCTTCGCAGTGTTATCCTTGAAAGAAAGGTGACTTTACTATTTCCCTTAGTAAACACACAAAGAAAAGGCCAAAAAAATGCTAGACGAGACGAAGTTATCGAGAAAAGACGGTCTTCACACGGCGAGCAACTTTAGGCTGTGTTCGGCTTCATTGCACTGAAATGAACTTTAACGCCGGCTTTTCGTCGAGGGTCACTTACGGTACTCGACGCGAAGAACGGGCTCTGCGTTTTTGCGATAGAAAGTACCCAGAGTTTCATCGTTGTTGTTCAGCTTTCGCCCTGAAATTACGGGTAGCTCAAGAAGCCTCCTAAATATGTATTTAGTTCAGAGCCATTCCTTTGAAATGAACCATACACAGTTTCTGGATGCTCACTAATAGGGTGGCGGGCCGTGCTGTCCCGTGCTGCCGTGCCGTTTTCCGGTTTCACGGCACGCGGAGGGTCAGCACGGCACGGGTGCTAAAATTGCCGTTTTTGCCGTGCCGGGCCGTGCCGTTTGATGCCGTTTTAGTGTAAACCCCGCGATTTCTGCAATCACGGCAAGATTTTTTTGAGCACGGCACGGTTCACGGCACGGGGGTCCGGGTCCGCAACCTTATCTCACTAAGTAAGCGCCTCAGGCCGTCCACACAAAGCCAGTTGTGGCGGTAGATACCTGCGTAGTTGATGACCACGTCTTCAGGGAGGACCTGGATCTGCGGCGCGATCATGCGCTTCATCTGCTCCACGGTAGTGTCGTTCGTGAAGTCGATGTCCAGGCCCTGCTCGTTGGGCAATTCGATTCGGAAGCGCGGCATTCTGGCGGGTTTCTAAAGACGCTGGAGGGCTGCAGCGGAAGCGTCTGGAACAAAATACAGGGTCCGCCTCACAGCGCATTCCGCGAAAAACCCATTTTCCGAGGTTTTCCTCTTGTGATTTATGCAGCCGAAGGGGTTTTCGAAACAAGTGAGAAAATTGTTAGCGTTCTAAACTAGAGTTCGGCGCTCGTATCAAGGTACGGGCCAAACCCATAACCGCATTATACGGCACGGCACGGGAAGGTCGACCACGGGTACGGATCGGGCTCGGGTGCCAAAAACAAGCCGTATTTTGCCAAGCCGTGTCAACCCAAGCCGTGATTTATGCTATTATTTATGTTAGTGTTTACGGCTCGGCATTCTTGGGTCCACCACGGCACGGCTACATGGCACGGGAGAGGACACCACGGGTACGGGTACGGCACGGCGTACCAGCGCCGATCTCTATTCTAAATTTAGAAGATCTGAAATGACGTCTGAAAGTTCGCCATTGGCTATTAGGTAGTTTCCCCTACGGTCCAAGGCTATACGTTGTCTTTTCCCCAAGCGATAACCAGCCGAGTATGAGACTTCCAGTCCCACCAGTCCTGGTGTCCGACACCATCCACTACGCGGGTACGCCATGCTAAATGCTTCGTTGCACTATGCGCTAATACGCGGAGAAGTGCATCTAGCCAGGATTTCAAGATAAAGGGGTGCAGGGGGGTGGAGGTCGGGAAGAGGGTGGGAGGGGGTGGCGGTGGACCCCTAAAATGGGTCAAACTATTCTGAGCCTAAATCTGAGCCCAAACCTGAGCCTAATCCCATTTTTGCGCCAGACGACCCCCTTAATCTATCAAAAGTACAACAAATTGCAACCGACCAACAAACGTCTTGTTTTGCTAACATAGTCGCGTATTGTTCTATGCTTTGTACTTGAGGGTCATATGAGGGCTAGAGTGCGTCCTGCACCCGACTAAAAGATAAGTACGTAATACGTTCCAGAAGCCGACAAAAGAAGTAAGTTGACAGCGATTGGGACGCGCAAAACTGCACAATGAGGTGCCAGGAAGTGTATTTATAGGACGAATGTGCAAAATAACAGCGTCTCGACTGAGTTTAGCCACTCGATGCTTCTTACGCAGCGCTCTTTAATCGCATTATTTTGCAGAGAATGCTCTGCAGCGACCTTGTAGGTGGCGAAAACAGGTCCAACGTGGATGGTAAACAGGTCCAATTCGAACGGTTGTTTTCGGTTCTCGACGGTGAGTCGCCAATACACTCGCTTTGGCCGCAGTGCACGTGAACTTCACGTCACCATCGCAGTCAACCTTTAAAAACTGCAGGGCTAGTGCGGCTTCAGATATCGGCGTGACAGAAGCTCGCAAAAGCCCTGTCGTGTTTCTGAGACAGCCCAAGAAAATGTGGATCCCGGGGCATGGAGCGGATCATGGGTCATGTTGGTCACCGACGTTTTCGATTTGGTTCCGTCGATGCGTCCTCGTCGTAGTTGGCCTGCGATCCATACGAGAGAGGACTCGATTATTACCCATAAATAGAGTTATTTTGGTGTGAACAAAAAAACACAGTAAAGATCCTAGCTGTTATCAGCCTGTATGCACAATACAGGTAGATTTGTCTGTCCGCTCCGTCCCTTATTCGCATGCTCCTATGACTATATCATAGCGCGAATCCCACGCAGTAGCAAGAATACTGTTATTTTGTGGGCCATACTGTTTCACTCGCCACTGTCATTTCATTTGCTGTTCAACGCCGCGGCAGTTTAGAACGACCGAAGCATCGCCAGGTCGTCACCAACATCTGCTGCATTCTTGGTAGCACAATATGCCTTAATGCATATGTTGCTATTTTCCCTGCCAAGTCTAGGTACCGCTTCAGGACCGCTCAGAGATCACGCTCATCCGTAAATGTAAAGTGATGCGCAATGTTGCGCGGTCTAGACGGAACAGATCAACATCGTAGTCGATCGTCATCAGCCTGGGATTAGCGGAACGGCACGTACTTTTCGCAGAACGTGTCGCAGAGCTGCAGACACGATTACCCTGCTTTCGTCAATGACTTCGATCGGGTATGTAAATACGCATATGCCAGCCTCAACAGCTTCGTCATCGCCACCGGGTCATATAAGAACTTGGCGGCACACCGTAACCGCTCCCCGAAGACGGTCGTTAAGAGGCACTTGACATTTCCTCAACCTTACGCTAGCACTTTTCGCTAGTCTTAAGCCGACGACAATTATGGGCTAAATCCACTGGCACTACTGGGTACTGTCAGTGAGAACGCGTGGCGGAAACAGACGAAAACAAAAGGGCAACAGCACATTTCGGAATGCTCTACGTTAGTACCCCCAACTGTTTCGGCGAAGGCCAAGTCGACCAAGTGCCGCAGCATCTTTCACCTCATTGGGACGACTTTAGGGTTAGAGTGCTTTAAGTATCATCCATCATGCATCATACCTACATACATCAGACATGCATAAGCTATGGTGGAAGCAATTACGAGACGCGGTCCTATTCGTTAGCACTTACCCATAGGTGTCGAAATGCGACATAAATAGAACCAAACATGTGCACTCCTACCGGATACCAGCTAACCTACATTTGCAGGTGGAGGCGTAAGCTTACGTAAGACCACAAATTTGGATGTTTTTGGCTGGATTGAGCGTCACGATAGAGGGGTTACAGGACGAATTGCACGCTGGGCAAAAGGGTTACATTCGAGAATTCATACAGGCTTAATTATAAACCTGAGGATAACCTAGTGACTAAGGGCGACTAGAGGGCAATTTAGCCGTATGACCCTCATTCGCCCGAATATTTTGGATGCCCCACTCAATAGGCTAATGGGGTTTGGTGGTGAGGGAATGGTCCCTTGGCCCGGCAACGAGCCTCGCGATCCGGTCCATCGCGGCTACCTCATCGAGAAGTAGACGACGCAGACTAGCTGAGGATCGGAAGGGCTACGGCTTCGCGAACGATCTCGTGAACGAAAATAGGTCCGGCCTAGCGGCGTCGGATGCTTCTTTTCGTCGAACTTGTGACGCAAGGTTTGGTAAGTCCGTGGAATGCTCATGCGATGTCTGCTTCTGCAAATTTACAGGCCTATCATCAATGATCGGCGGAAGAGCCGGCCAAAAACATTTCCCAGTAAGAGTGCGCACTACGTCAGCGCCCGTACCAACAACCAACAGTTTCCTTTCGACGCTAAACATACATTGGTCGTGCACAGATCTTGTACTGGTTCCTCGTAGAGCCAGCGACCTGACGCAAGCAGCAGTTTGACGTAACCGGGGTGGACAACATACGTAGGCCGTGCAAGATGGCACTTGGAATGTGACTCTCTCTGCGGCCATCAACGGAACCGTAGCACGCGTGTTTTCGTCGAACGACCGACGCTTTCCGGTGTTTTGACGTCGCGTCCGACATCCGTTTATTTGTTCGCACCGAGTTAGCCTATCGGTACGTAGAAGAAGGCAGACAAAGGCTAATGGTTTCAATGCACTTTATGCAAAACTGCCGATTTAATCCCGGAAGGAAGTTAGTTCGCATTAATCTAATCATTTTGCGGATATCCTGTAGGTTATTATGCGGTTAGCTCAACGGTGCCGAGCGCGGTGTCGACCCACCAAAAAGCATTTGTGTATCGGGCTCATGTTGGAATCGGCATTGAATGTAGGTCATCTTTGGAATCGGAATCAGAATTTTCAACATGTCCTTCTTCGACTATACGTATTTAAGCAAATTTCGTAAGAGTCTAGGCTATAGGAATCGGCTTGTCGTTTTGGCACCGGTACATGTATAGTGCCTTTTTCTCAAATTGTCCAGTTCCTTTGTGTTCGTTTCCGTCGTTCGCGCCTTCAGCGTTCTCTGGAGCTGGAGCTGGAGCTCACCGGTCTTAAGCCACTCACTCTTCAAAGAATACTAAGAGAATAATGGCTTAGTGGAAAGGCTCTTTAAACGAAGTCAATCAAAGCGTGTAATCGTTTCCGAAAAGATTGACATGAGCAAAATGCACATTATTTTGCGCTGTTTACCTCTATTGTAAGGGGTTATTTTCTGCTCAGCTTCGAAGTTGCGTTGCAAGGTTCTGACGCGGGACTTGTCGGTAATCGTGAGGTACCTGCTAGTAATAAAGGTCGCGGCTATCAAGCGTCCGATGACGGTTGTTAAGAAAGCATAGAATATGCTCGTGTTCCTGCCAGTTTTAGGCATATTTTTTATTAGGTGCTAGGACTAGGTCTAGGACCTCGACCTCCACGACGACGGACCGGATCAGGACCGGATCAGGACCCGCCTTGTATTTGGCGACCAGGGCCCGGACGTAGACCTCCCGGACTACAGGACCAGTACCGGCCTGTATTTGACACAGGACCAGGACCCAGGCCTCCAGGACTACGAGATCGGCATCGGACCAGGACCCTCCTGTATTTGACGACCAGTACCTTGACCTCCAGGACCAGACCTGTCTAGCCATAGTTACTGCTTCCTTGACGTGGTCACGTGGTCAGGGATGCCGCGGCTTTCTCTATCCCGCATTGCTTTGGTCCCGCATTGGTGGATGATGTTAAGCATCTTGTCTAGAGCGTTTTCTAGTATCAAGCTTTACGCAGTGCCACAAATCTGCATCCTTTTGGCCAGCCGTAATATTTCCTCATCCGATGTTCCCAGCGTTTGGGATTGTAGTCCCTGCAGCATAAGCACATGTAAGCCTCTAGGAATGTACTTAAAAAGTGCGACGTTCAGCGTCGTAATCCGCATGTGGAGGCTAAATGTGGGCAACACTGTCACTAGCTGATTACGCAACTATTAGACGTTAGGCACGAAGAACTGAGGTGCTGTGACTCTAACAAAAATGTCGAGGAATTTAAATAGTCGAGCGGTTCCGATCGTACACCAGTTGAGTTACATTAGTCACCAGTTACATTTGAGTAACCGGTACGACAATATCGCAAAGACTCAGTTGTCCAAAACCCTCTTTACAGCGCTACAGCGAGTCACTAACTGCCGTACAAGTGGGACATGCTGCGTCCATTTTTAGTTGGTCCGTTCTTTTCGAAGCGTAGCTAGTCCCTTCCTTGCGTCATAGACTGATAATGATTTTCTTAAACGAACAATCGCCTTGATGGTATACTATCCATTGTCCCACCATAATCGTCCTTCCTACTTTGTTCGTTCCAGGACAGTTCTCATTCGTCACTACATCTCCCACCGTATACCTTCGACGATGTTGAAAACGCCAATTTTCGGAACTTCACCGTCCCCACTTCGGCCGAGCCAAGCAGCTATTTTGATTCGAATTGTCCTTACTAATTGCCGGCGAGGCTTCCGAAATGAGTGAGCCGGCGTTGAACGCGTGCGCAATTATCCCCATCCGGCGCCGGCGCTAAGCCTGTTATCGTCGGGCAAAGCCACTTTTTGAGGCCTAGAAAAATCGCCATAATCGCACTAATCATCGAGCTTTTTCCGACCCGTTGCGCGCGCCGCACTAATTGTCCGTTTGCTGCGATTTTATGAAATCCTTTTTAATCCTTTTCCGCTAAGCCCCGTTTGCAGAGCTTTGAAGCCACGTGCTTCAGAGATGTTTACCACTAGCACAGCAGGCCCGAAAAGTATCCACTGCAGTGGCTAATTATGCGCACGGTGTTCGCAGGCATAGAGTAGTTAGTACAATCTGCGGCGCTGCGTCGCTACATTGCGTATATTGTTGCCACCGGCAGTTGAAAACATGCGCGAGGCGTAAGCCCCGCTCGTGTACAAATCTTTTCTTGTTCAAGAGAGGTAGTTAGATAACTATACCGGCTGAGTAAACAATTCACCACAACGATAACAGTGTCCAGTGCACCCAAATACTACATACCTGCACAGTTAAGCTACATCAAGCATAATTATACCTTCGTACGACGTATGTATGACACACCAATCGTACGTACGATTCGCCATCACTTTATGGCGGTCTGTACCGTTTTCCGTTCCGGTCACCGTACCGTTTATACGGCACGGCACCCAAAAATACCGTTTCATGTCATGCCGTACCGGCCGTTCTTAGTGTTAAAAAAGGCACGGCATTTTTGGCTCAGTACGGTACGGAAAATTCATGTTATTTTTGTTCATTTCAATGCCGCGCAGCTTTCTTGTGACTGCAACCATAAGTGCTAATGAGGCGCGAGACGTTCGATGTCGACAGCGTGAGTTCCTACAATTAGTTGCGCCATGTTTCTGTACTAGCACGTTGTCGCCGCTGTTGTTGAAAACAGCCCGCAGCGCGGCACATACACGTACAAAGCTTTCCCCTGATAACTTTTTCGGAGGAACTCGCTCGTTGAAGGCAACTTAAACTAGGGGTACCTTAATTACAGGCAGTAGATTAGATGAAAGAGCATTCCATGCTGCTTTCAGTACGGCGGTCAATGCCGTAAACCCGCGGCTTGCGAGCGTTTCGCGCAGGCAGTGCCGCTATCGTATCGGGGATTACAAGTACCTATACTCCTTTTCTGGTCTATTGCACAAGAAGGTTCTCTCAGGAGTGACACCATTTGATGACGACCAAGCTTTCATAGGCTAGAGAGCCAACAGTTCTTCGGTGGCGGGTTTGCATAACGCGCTGTGGAAACGCGAAGAAACACGACCTATGGCGTGGAAAAGTTTCAACAAGTGCAACAATTCATTTCAGCCAGTCACCTGGTGCGATACCGAGATTGGGCTGTTTTGTTGTCTGGGTCATAGCACTCCGGCCCAACTATGCATGTGCATGTTACCTGCCCTGCCGAGTGCGCCCGGCATGCGTGGCTGCATGCGCTAACGCTCATGCAGTGACGCTCGCGCAGCGGGGCGACGAAGCTTTTGACGGTTCCATGAGCGCTGCTTTAGGTCATAGTCGTGATGATCATTATGCATTAAATAAGTTAATTCAATAAAACCTCTGGCCTGTTCGATCGAAACGAAAAAGCTGCCGGAGAGCCCAACGCTGAATCGCGTCGGACACAGTGGTGTTCAGTTTTTCTGAGTCCAAATGACCTCACAGATGGTTGGTTTAAATGTCGTCAGCCACACTGTCCACCCGCAAATAGTGTTACTCGTACACTGTAGGCAGGGCTATTGAGGAAGTGAAATAAAGCTTCGACCATGCGGTGCAATTATCTTGCACCGGCAAATGCGCCATAAAATCATGTGGCCAGAGACTCACATTCTGCAGGTGTAGCCGGTTTTTAGGTCTCTCACGTGTGCTCAGTTGCATTGTTAGCCAACTCAGTTTGTATTTCAGACAATTTCCTATCATCCTAAACCGTGAAACGACTATGACTAAGACCGGCCTCAGTATTCTTCATCAGATCCGAAATTTCGGACTACCGAAAAATATCATAAGCGACCTATGATCCGGACTTTTGTATCACTTTTTTGAGCTAATTTGAGGTAGTGAAGCATTATGTGCCTACCGAACCTCTTTGCTTTTATTAGCCAAACCAAAAAAATTTTGGACATGCGACAAAAAATTCTTTCATTTATATATTCCACCAGTTTTGACTTTGAAAACTCCGCTGTGCAGTTTTATCGTACTGCTGCGTTTCGCAGCGTTCATACCGGCGCGTACACTTGATGTGTGTAAATACGCGCACAGTTTCGAATAATATGATTAGCGCGAGACTTGTGTGGCACCGCATTGTCTCTTTGGCGTTGCAAGCACCGATGACGCTATGGCATTGCCCACACCTGCGCTGGTATTTGCTCTGGAGAATATTTAGGTCGCGTTACCGGGTTCCGTCCAATATCGCGTTGGTATTTCAGAATGTCTTATGTGGCGTATAAACTCCAGGTAGGAGCCGCTACCGCACGGTGTTTAGCGCGAAACGGTTCTCGAGAGCTATACGCCTGCAGGAGTGTTGCCAAGGGAGGTGCCGGACTCGTCCCGAATATTATGGTAGTAAAAAGTAGAGATCGGCGCTAGGGACCCAGTGCCGTATCCGTACCCTTGATGGACCCCCCCCCCCCGTGCCGTGTTGCCGTACGTTGTTAACACACGGTACCGTATCGTCTGTGCTCAAAGTTTCGACTCTTCTCCCAGGTCGCTCGAGTAGCCACTCTCATCCTCGTAGTTTTCTTGTCCTCCTTTCTACTTCTCCCTCTTACACTTATTCCATGCTTTCACATCTGTTAGTTGGTTAACTAGTCGAATTTTCAGTAGGTCTGCTCAGTAGCTGGCTCAAATTTTACTGGCATCGCCGGTCATCCCCGTCCGACCCTGGGCGGTGTAGGACGATGATTTTGTATGTTGTGCCTGATCTGCGGAATGATTCATTCTGCTGAGCAGCACACCGTCGAGAAAACCGCAACCGACTCCCTATTTTTTCCGACGAAGTCCCTTAGCAAACCCACTACATCCCTTGCTTAATGAGGTCGTTCAGCGAGACGCTTTCTTTTTCTTTCCTTTCCGACTTTCGAAGCACTTCCCGACATGACGAATCGCGACGGAAAGAAAGTGGGGCTTTTCGGAAATCGTAAGAAATGTACTCGCATCGAAATGAGAAAAGCGGTCGACCTCATTCTCCCTTGTGCGCTAGTCCCGAATACGAATCTCGCGGAAGTGAGCTTTGGAATCGTTGAAGCAAGACGCGATGCACCCGTGACTAAGCGCGCACCGCGCCCGTTTATTAGCTTTTTCCTGCAGAAAAACGAAGACGGCCTGACGAATGCGCATGCAGATCTTCTAGAAATACTTAGCCGTACGAGAACGTAGACGACTCAATGAATGTCGATTCGCGGAAAGTGCTTTTAATGTCCACGTCATAGATACATACATCCCAGAGAAAAGCCCCAAAAGTGAACGGGACCGAGGCTAACGGAACCGAAGAGAAGGTGACCGTGTACTGCTCGTAGCAGAAAAAATGGAACCTATGGAAAAATGTAAGAACCGGTAAGTTGGGCTTTGATACTTCCTACCAAGCACTAGGTCGCACCCAGGACGCAATTAATCAGGAGTGGGCAGACATACATGCACTTTCGGGACAGACCTAATAGTTCAGAACTTTTTTTATTTTTTACCACACTTAGCAGAGCATTGCTGAAGGGGCAATTTTAAGCGTGTCCAACAGAGGTGTTCCAAGAAGAATAAATCTATTTTTGGGGGTGCATAAATGCCAGATTTGGTTTTTTAGTATTTGCTTTTTTTCGAAATGAGTCCCCGTCCACAATTTTCCGCAGCCGTACGGAGGCGTAGACAACGAAGACGCGAATCAATGCCCGGGTTTTGTTTATTACGATGAACGAAGAAACTCGGGGCTTGAATAGCTTCATTTTGGCATCAGCAGCGAGAAAAATAAAAAAAAATTGAACACTTGGGCGAACTTTCAGCAATTACCTTGATAAGTGCGGAGGGATTTTAGCTCCTCCTCCGCCGCCTCGCCATCCCATTGCATGGGGCTCACATCGGGCGTGATCAGAAACCCCACCCGTGATATCAAATCGATCTTGGGCGCCCCTTTGATGGACTTTTCTGCACGCTTCTTAAGCGTGCTTTGCATTTCTCCGATCTTGGTCAGTTCTTTTGGGATTGGGGTGCGCGTTAGAGCATCCTCCCGATGGATTTTAGGCGTCCCGTGTTTCAGCTGCACTTGTCCTTTAAAGGCAACCCAACTGTAATGAGCGCCGGGTCCAATGAAACAGCGTCGCGGAAGGCGCGTGACTCAGCCCCACGTACCGTGCCCATTCAGAGCGTTTTCGGAGCCGAAAAAAGCGGCGTCGAGATGTGCGCCGCTTCAAAAGATCAGGAAGTATTACCCGCCAGCTCGCCCTACAGCGGCGTCACATGTTTGTGTTTCACGCTCTGACTTGGACCGGATTAGTCCCACGTCCACCTTCACCTCGCCGGCCGCGTTTTGTAGCGGTCGGATGTGCGTTCGCGGCCGCGCGATATTAATCGCAGAGTTCGCGGCCGCTTAAGGAGAGGGTGGCGTAAATGTCAGATTTGTAGGTGAGAGGGTCCACGCGGCTCAGATGCGCGCACGAAAGGGGAAAGATGACGCTCTCGCGAAGATCTATAGCACACCGGTTCGGTCATGCGAGCGAAGATTCTTGCTAGCCGTTGACTTCGGCGCTTCGGTGGCGTACAATTCGGAGTACTCGTAAAGTCTATCCCACATTTGCAGCCAAAAATACTCAGATTGAACTCGATTTTCGCGTTTTGAGCTGAATTGAATGAATGCGAATAGAGTGCTTTACGAGTAAAATATCTTTTTTAAACTTGGTGCTGAACACCGCTCACCTTGTTAAGAGGACGCCGATCAGTTCACTGAATCACGATTCTTTTAACCGTTCCACGAATCTATCCAGCTTGAGGTTGTAGGATCTACACGCGTGCATCGCAGACAACAGCGGTTCCTTGGCGATATCAAAATTCGGTGGCTCACCCATTACCGCGTGTAACGGGTGCTGCCAGCCTTTTTACAAGCCCTTCGCAAAGCGTCGACTTGCGATACCGTAAGCCAAGGCGTCTGTTGGTACTCCCTTGTCATGCCACTCCCGTCATGACTCTAAGTGTCGCTGGAAATGCGATACTGCGTCGTGTCGCTCTTGCGCGTAGGGAGTCATCGTTGGATACATCTCTCTCGTACATGTTCCGTTGACCTCTATGGACCTTGAAGTACACACCTTCGGGCCTAACAAGTTCCGAACCGGCCCAAAATACGGTACACCTAAAGCGCTTCTAGAAGCTCCCCATGAGATACAACTGCGAAAATGTCAAGCAGCCTTACAATGCCCTAGGATTCGCTATTTTATCTCAGCAATCGTCAGCGTAGTAATTTACCGAGAGGTACCTGCGTAATTCGCCCGCTACTAATCGCCATTCCGGGGCTTCCGGAAATTGGATCGAGCAGGAGAATGGGTAGCATGAAACACAGCGTTGTTTACGCACTCGATTGTGCCACCGTATGAGCTCGCCTACGCCCATACGTTGGCGTAGGGACGAAGAAGAAGATCATAAGTGAGCCAAAAAAGTTGCGTTGTGGTCAGCCGTAAGTAAGTAATAACGCAAGTCATATTGGGCTGTATGATGAGTCCTTGGCGGTGGCCTAAGCACAAGCGTTTGTGCTTGATTTATTCTATCTATGATAGGCTCTCCAGCGCGGGATCACTGTACCGTGTATACCCTATTAGTGCGTCCTTTTAGGACCGAAAATATCGAATTTATGCCGCCATATGCTGTACCTCTTACACATTCTAACTGTATGTTTGAAATTAAGCCAAAAAGGGAAAAAATTCCGAAGCACCAACAGTTGCAATCTCAGTTTGGTCGGAAAATCGGCTTCCGGGAAATAGTTAGGCCGACGGGATATGTGTAGGCTGTACGGAGAATCATGGCACCGTACTTTCTCAGTGATGTCTATGAAGCACTCATGGTATACTGAGACTCTACACCTCCGTACCGTACATCGTACCGTACTGGCCTCTCGTACCATAAAATATGGTACGCTGTACGGTAGGGCCCGTATTGAGGCCGTACTATAGCCCGTACTAATACATTTTCAGACATTGGACGAAGACGTACCGTGCTGCGTACTGCGCCAATCGGTAAGGTACGGACACCCGTCCTGGGCCAGGCCATACGGTACCCCGTACCGTAAAATAGGGTACGCAGTACGGTATTGAATACGGTACGTGCGTCGATGTCTAACTCATCGCAGCTCTACCGGCGCTTTGCCCCTTTCTTGCACTCCATGACTACAGTAGCGGAACTCTCAGTCGACGCTCACCATTTTCGAGTTTGTCGCGACATCGTTCTTTCCCTCGTACCGCAAAGCCGTACCGTGCCAGCCGTAGCGTAAGCCGCAGCCACAATGTCGGCTATGGTTACGACTGCGTCCCGTAATCTACTGACGATATATACAACGTTTGTTCCTACCGTGCTTTTTTACCCTTCCAAACGGCACAAAAAGATACGGTCGGTGTTATATGCAGCTTCTTTAGGCACAGAGTTCTATTCAACAAGATCCAGCTTTTGTTAGTCCTAGTGAGACGCTGTTTCGGTGCTTTCGCATGCCTCGTGAAAACACGTGCCCCGGTGCGCTTTCTCGAAAACTTCTTCCGAAGCGGCTCGGCGCATCCGCTTTCGCAGAATCTGTATTGGCGCATAGGATGGGCGGCGACGGGCCATTGTTAGAAAGCTAAAAACGTACCTTGCTTTCCCCCTTAGAGTCTATTGTGCGCCTTCCGGCGGCTGATGACGTCCCGAGGTCGAATGCGTCTGAGGCCAGTAATCTTGATCACATACGAGGTATTCCTCGAAAACGACAAGCGAACGGTTGCGAAATTTTCTTTGACCATGATGGTTAGGGGCTCTGAATGCGTCCGACGCGTATTTAGCGTCTCACTCGGAAACCCTCTATCTACCTGCTCAGTGGCGTACCACGGATCCAGTTTTAGGGGGGAGGGTCTAGGGTGGCCCAAGATCTTGTCCCCCGAAAAATACCCCTTGTTGCCCACTTACTAAATTTTTCGTAGCGGGCTTCGGCCGCCGCGAACGTAAGGGTCCCCCTTTGCTACTTTTCGTACCCTTCGAAATTTAGGGGAGGGGGCATGCCCCCCCCCCTGCCCCCACTGTCGGTACGCCACTGTACTATTCATCCGATAAAAGCATGGCAATACAGGCACCTTCACCTGAGGCAAACATGCAAAAGGTCGAGCTTCAGAATAGTGACGTTTTTGGCGACCACGTTCGGCAAAACGCACGCCGGAAATGGATACAATTCAAGAAAAAACTAACCTAAATATTTTAAACTTTAAAAATACCCAAAATTGGCGCGAAGACGAAGCGTGCGAAATCTCTGGTTTAAAAAACGGTACGAAAATGGCGCTATTTTGAACGAACCCGTCGTTCTCCATCTCCCCCTCTGCGGGCCGCTTTTAGTGATGTGAAAACGGGAAAACGGCAGGGTTGCGAAGACTAAAATGTTTCGTTGTTGATCATGTCTTGATGAGGATTCCTTTCTCCACCAGCGCGTCGTTGGGACGCTCAAAAATGGCAAACGCGTCTTTGATCCCGAAATTCGACCCGGGTTGCGCGCGACAGGTTTGCACCCCAGGCACGCGACGTCACGACGCGGTGACAAGCGGAATATGGGAGAGAATTCTAAAACAAACACGCCTCTTCATTGGCGCCCCGCTGCGCGACGACGGCGGGAAGTGGTCTCGCGTGGTCGGCCCCGTCGTGGAGGGGGTGTCGTCATTTCCCTCATCGCTTTGTTTCGGCCGGTGCCACGCCATTTTGGAATTTCATCGCCTTTACGGCGTCCCTCATCGCCCACCGGCCGCTTAGGCCCGCGTGGCGCCAAATTGGTCCTTCCTTGGTTCGGAGGACGTGGGATGAGCAGTGTTGTGACGTCCCTCTGGTCATTATGACGGCTCTATGGTCGAAGAGCAGGTTGACACACCACGCGTGACGCTGTTTGTTCGATTAGATGGGTTTTTATGGCTTGTCATTCCACAGCTCGCGCTGGCTACTAGAGTGAGGAACCCACTACAAGGCTTCCACGATGCTGCTCCCGACATCTTCTATAGCTCGTAGTTCACGATGTGATTTGTGACACTTTGTCCCATTTAGGACGACCCCTCCCATGACTGTGCCGATCAAAAACATGTGACGGCACAGCACTAGAGCCCCCGACGTGGGTCTTCAAAGGGCCAGAAACAGGGCTCTTTTACGCATCGCGTAGGTTCTCAGCATTGCCAAACGTTAAATTGGTCCCGACCTCGACCTCAGGACCTGGCTGCGGCACCCACCTGAGGCACCCACCGGCACCCGCAGCTGTCGACCCGCGGACCCAGACCTCCGTCGAAGGCTTTGTCGAAGCAAGATTTTGGACGCGGTTAGTAACCCTCAAGCAAGCCTCTTGAGGTATTCTTTCAAACTTTTGGATGATCTTTTCTTGCATTAAAATCAAACAAATTGTGTCATCCCACCGTCTGTCCGCTGCCATAATACGTACTCATCTCTACCATTTCGCTGGTCGATTCCACACCTCTGAGATTGTTATTTGGCGTGTTGTCTTCGCTTATGCGTTTCCCTTCGAAGTTCTCGCTTCAGGAGCTTCCGGTCCGTTTCGGAAACCTTAGATCGCGAATAACCTCGTTGGCGCGTCGCGGCATTGCCTCGGGCTGTTTGCAGACATTTGCACAGCGCCGAAAATACCCCCGAAGATCTATGGGGGTCCGTTGCGTACACAGTAGCTCAGAAACGTTCTACATCGACATAAGCACTCCTGACTAATAATATGCGTAGCGCTCGCTATCTATGACAACCTCATTGATCTGGGAAATTCTCCATTCACAGAGAATCCATTTGATAAGTTCTCGCGTAAGCAATCCGTTTTAAGGCACTTTGCACGACTTTTTGATTAGCATGAATCCCTTTAACACACAGATCTGAAGAGGTGAAAGGCAAGATAAACAAGAAATACGCTTCCATAGGGCTTCGCGAATACCGTAAGCACTGAAGGCGTAGTGCTAGCGGTCGCTGCCGAAATAGAATTGGGCGTAGTTTAAAACTGGCTAGAAAAGTAGTAAAACTAAAACATGCTCTCCGCCTGCTTGAGAAGGCACCGTCGACTGAAAATAGGTACTCGTGTAACGCTTGAAGATCGTTACAGCCCCAGCAATGGGCCTTCAAGTCGAGGCCTGGTAAAAGGCCCGTTCCGGCAAGGGACCGAGACGTGCCTTTGGTCTCTCTTTCGTATTTTTCTACAGGTAGACTTTTTGTCCTTATAGCGCGTTTAAGTTTCAGTGAGTTTCGATCTGTTCACATATAATAGCCCGTCATCTGCGCCACCGTTGCAAGCACATTCGGAAAAAAATGGTTAAGATTTTGACAAAATTTTGTCAAATTATTGAGCCCTTAACCGGGCCCGGTCCGTCCGGGCTAGGCCAGAAAAATCGATGTCCGGACCCGGCCCGGGCAGGCGGTCCTAGGGCGCGTCCGAGGTTGGATTGTTAGAAGGTAAACTCCGAAAATGAGCTGCTTTTTTCATTACTCACCCGTCCTCCCCTACCTTCCTTGCGGGCAAGACGTACAAAGATTCTGAGGAAGACCGCTCGGGCGCAGAAATACTGTTTTGCTGACGTTCCGAATCGAATTAGCCCTAGATAGCCGTGAACTCCATTTTAGCGCTCTCTGTGCCTTTGTACACTGACAAGCATTTTGAATATGCAATAGGGACCAATTGGACCAAAATTCATGTTGCAAACCGTGCCAACCACTCAAGTAAGCCTCCGACATTGTGCCCATTTCGGCTTGTGCCTAACCTAAGTTTGAATTAACGGACCCTTTTATGGTTCAGGTTATATTTCCATAGGATAAAGTCAATTCTACACCTTACGAAATAAGGGAAGCGTACCAACTTTGCAACTGCATTCATAATTCGGTGCTGCTTGCTCCCGACTAGGCCTTTTCTTCTGAAGAAGACCGGCAAACCTGAATTTTCTGAACCTTTCGGCCGCCGCCAGGATTGGTCCGAACCCTCGTTTTGGAGAAGGTCATCGCATATAAGAACCCTCTTGGCGCTGAGTACGCTGGCTGGCAAAAAAAAAGTATAACAGTTAAACGGGTAGGGCGGGAAACAGTCATTAAATTAGACAAGGGACAAAAAGATGCCGCAGCCCCGGTTTCCAGACCTTCCCTCTTTTGATGATGTTGACCCACTATTTTGAGTGATGGTCCTCTGTGGTCCACTATGTGTTGTGATGATGTCTTAGACAAAGCCTTTGAAGTAAATGCATCATCTGATGACAGCTTACGCATCAAATCATTGCATAAGCCTTCTAAAGCCCTCGATTATGCTGTCCGGTTTTGGGATATGCGAACCAAAATATTCTCCCTACCCGTCTTTGTAATCTGTGGGAGAGCTTTTTCCTGCGGAGCCGTGGGCTACTGTCGGTTTGATACCGGCCAATTTGGCCTTCAAGCCCGCGTGCAAGCCTGCGTTATTTGCCGGCTAATCCCCGCTTGCCGTTGCCGTCTCCTACCCGCCGACCAAGCCTAATTGTAGGTTTCGTAGGGCCGTTCCTCCTCTCGCGGGCACTAGAACAAATGTCACACTCCTCGACCCATCCTTCGGCGGAGCTGGGCGTGGCTCACTCTCCGAGAGCGCGTACTTAATTGCCGGGGCGTGGCGTCGAGAGGTGTGCGTTCGGGTGAAAAGCGGCCGCTGATGAGACCTGTGTATCCCATACCTTTAGCTACCGGCACAGCGATGAGTGTGCCATTCGCGTCTCATCTGCCGGCGGCGCGGATTCCGAGATTCCTGTCTCGCTGCGTCAAGGCAGTTTTTGCGTTAGTGTTTTTTTTACTCCATGCGATAGACTCTTGGCTAGAGACCGTCATCTGTAGTTGATTATGGAGCAGTAGCCTAAACCGTAGCTAGAATAGCGGCTACGGCTATACGTTACGAGTAGGTCGGTACGGTACAGATTCATGGTACGGGGACGTTGTGATGATATCTATGATACAAATTCCAAATCATTCGTCCACGACGTCCCTCCTAACTTGAAATAAAAGTACCGGTTGACCTCACCTACGTCGACGTCAGTCGACGACGTTTTCCGTCTACGGATAGAGTGTTATGCCTGTTGCTGTACGGTAACAGTACGGTTAGCCCACTGCCTGAACCCATCGTACCACGAGGTTAGACGCAGTATGCGATGCGAAGACGCATAGCTTTCGTAAGCGCTTCCATGTCGCGCCTCTTTTGACCTCGAATTCGGTTCTCCATGCGACAACGAAACCACAGTTTGTTTTGGCGCTACCGAAACTAAGCCCGAGAAAATTTTACGAACTAATTGGTTCATTGAAGATTGAATTCCATCTTCAGTGCGGCTCATTCAGCACAGCACAATTCTGTTTCTCACGACATCTTCCGCACCCTGGACAAGCATCTTAATGCTTCTTTGGCCTTGTTCCTCGGAAAACACACCCTTCCGACGTTTGCGGGTGTTGTTTTCCCCGTAGTGACCTTTGACTTTTCATCTTACGCTTCGTCGGGCTGCGTAAAAGCTTCCTCGTCTGACTGTTTTCCCGCTGTGCAGTTTGTGCGCGAACGTGGTACTCGCTCACGTCTACGTCTTTGCTAGGTCTCAACGCGCCCTTTAGACATTCCCACACAATGGTCGCTTCATTCCGCTTGTTACTCTCGATGGTCGCGGCACTGTCGAACCGCGCGATCAAGGTCAGAGTGCAGACGATCGACGCCGGGTCGACGCTCTACAACAGCGAGGACCACATCAAGGTGCTCCAGTGTGGGCTGACGCCAGAGCCCGGCATGCAGTACGAGTGGATGCACAACTACAACGAGACGCTGCCCGCGGACGTGACGCTGTTCGGCACGACGTTGTTGTAAGTGAATCGTTCTGCGCAATTTTTAGGACTATGAAGGGCTTAAAGTGAGCGTCTGGAATTTAGAAGCATGTAATTAAGTAATTTTAGTTAAAATTTTAATTAAAAATTTATTAAGTAATAATTATTAATTATTTTTAGTTACGTTAACTTATTTAATTATTTTTTAGTTTAATTATTTTAGAAATTTTTACTGAATAAAAACGTGATTATGTTTAAAAAGATAATTCATCTTTTCGCGAATTCCTGGCCTTTTTCCCAGAAAACACTTGGTTATCTGGGTACTTGAACTGACGTAGTTCTGGACCCTACATGGCATATAGCTAAGGCTGTCGCTCTCCCCTGGGGCACTGCACAGAGCGCACCGGAAGCGGTCAGGTTTAGACTCTTTCAAAAATTAAAGTAACGCTTTCGCAGCTCGGGTATGGAACCGCTTCGTTAGTTACTCATACGTCCCTCACTCGTACACCTTGCTGCACAAAATTATCGGAGTAGCGGCACCGGAACCGTGCGTGCATATCGAACGTGTGTTTCCCAGGGGAGAGGTGACCTGCGTAAACGTGCCGCTGACGCAAGCCGGCGGCGTTCCGCCACGCCGTGACATGAATAACAAATTGGGCAGAAGCAATTCCCGGTAGACTGACCGGCAGCGAAACCGAAAGCGCATCGACGCTGAATTCTAGTGGCGTCGACCGTGGGCAAAACGCGGGGCTGGCTGGAACGGTTGCGTAGCAGGTACGGGAATAGGTACAGGTTAAGAGGCGAGCTTGTGCACGATCGGTACGTCAGCTGTTTCAAGCATAGACCAAGTACGAAACGACGGTTACACGAGGACAATCGCATGGCAGGCACAGAAAGGCAACATGCATGGTACGGAGCCCGAACGTGGAATAGTACTGGAACGGAACAGAGACATCCGAAGAATGTGTGAACATTCGGGTACGGTACGACTCAGTTGGCGATTTTCCGTGGCGTGCCGACCCATACTCCGTTCCGCGATACCAAAAAGTACTGTTCCACTCCGTTTTCGTTTTCGTCGTTCCGTGCCGTTCTGAACGGAACGGTAACCGGCACAGAAAAGTTCAAAGGAGCAAGTTAAAAAAACACGAAACTCCTGCAGTACCAAGCTCACATGCAATGCATTCGAAATTCGGCTTCCAGATTCGGCACACTCACAATGGCGAACACCGGCCTCTACGACTGCTGCGGGTCCGTGGACGGCGAGCCGCGAGGCTGCGTGCGGAACCGCGTTGTCATGTACAACCACGGCGATGAGATCCACATCGAGGAGGCAGACCACGAGGGCAACGTGCAGCTCGCGATGGGCTACCGCTATAACGTCGTCCCGTTCGCGGAGGAGGTCATGCTCCGTGATTGTCAGTTCGCGCCGGCGGTCGACAGCCTCGGCGTACCGTCGAATACCTACGTAGCGGTAAGTCGGCGCATCCTTCACTACAGCACTCATAAAGTCGAGGGGTTAAGTCCTAAATCGTCCTAAAGCACAAATTTAACCCTAGTCTTACAAGCCCCACTAGGACTAAGCCTAAACCCAATTTCAGCGCCACTGTTACTTAGGCCTAGAGCCGTCTTAAGCCTTGTCAAGTTACAAAAAGGAGCGAATGTTTTGAACAGGCCTGAGGCCTAAGTTTAGTCTGAGCTTTAGCCAAAACTCACAACTCTTAAGTCTAAGCACGTGAGCGATTGTTTAGTTTCTGCCCGACACGCACCGGTCTAAGCTAAACTTGAAGACAGTAGGCAAAGCCTGGAGGAACGAGCGTGGGGCTAACCGTAGCTGCACCATTTTAAGCCTGAACTCAAAGTGCATAAGCTGGTGACCAATATACTTATTGAGCTTGGCGGTGGTTATATCGTTCAAATTTGCCCCATTCCAGGGTCCGATGGTCGGCATCGATGTGGTCGATCTGAACAACTACGGCACGTACAACTGCGTGGGGCGCCGACGAAACGAGCTTGTCAGGAGAACCATCCATATCGTGCCGCTGGACTTGGAGAGTAAGCAGGACGAGTAGAGCATAGCGTTCTCAACCCCCTTATGGATCATTTGTGATGTCTCAGGCGATCTCAGTAAAGAACACATGTTGCTTATTTTTGTCTTTGACTGTAACTTATCTGTATTTTACGCATTCGTGATTAGTTGATTTGACGATAAAGCACAAATTTCAACGACTTTTTCAAGGACAAGTCGTAGATACCCGCGGGGCTTAGGCCTAAATCGTCTTAAAGTATGAACCTAACCCTAGCCTTAAAGGCCCCACTAGACTAAGCCTAAACCCAATTTCAGCGCCACAAGTGCTTAGGCGTAGACCGTCTTAAATCTTGTCAAGTGGAGCCTTGAAGGCTAGGGTAGATAGGTTGAGGCGCTTAGTATACTTTCGGGGAGGTTGAGACGCTTAGGACGGTTGTTTATGCCGTCTCTTGAGAGCTCAACGGCGCAGTTTCAGCCCTTGTAAGCGTTACGTCAGCTCATTCGAATTCGGTCTTGTTTTGGGCATAACATCCATGCGCAGCTTGCAGGCTCATTGCGTCACGCAAGATACTTTTTGTCTCATGCTTTTACTTTTTCGAGCAAGGCTTCTCGTGCCTTAGCCCTACGTAATCGCTCAGATTTCAGTGGCCACTTTACCATACTACATCTCTTTTGCACTTAACAAAATTCTGCAAGGTCTCTTTGTGCGGAATCGGAGCCTTTGTTACGATGCCTTAGACGTCACTGTTTCGTCGAGATAGTGTCGAGTCCATTCATGATTGAACAAGACAAGTACGTGTGGTGACCCCACGCGCAGCTCTGCCTGCGTACAATCCGCGCCGACGACATCCGGCGCTTTGACCTCGAGACGTCACCCCGCTACGTCAAATATCCATGCATACCATACAACAATGGGAGCTGTACGGTGTGGTGATCGTATAGCCGTCTCGTTGACAGGGATCATTTGTGACTGCTAATGCTTTGTACGGTCGCTGACGACACATCCGCTTAGCCGCGGCCATTTTCCACGTTCTGCATGTTTTGTCTCCATTCGATGAAAAGGAAAAAAACCGGTATAATGCCGGCGCCGGATGCGACAACAACAGGCGCTCCAGGCATGCTGTACCCTTGAGTTCGGCGCCCGTACCAAGGTACGGCCCAAACCCATACCCGAACCCGCATAACACGGCACGGGGGGAGGGGTCCACCATGGGTACGGGGTACGGCACGGGGTCCCAGCGCCGATCTCTACTGTACGCCCAACAGGCCTTAAAGAAAACTGGCTTCGTTCAAGACGGTGGCCCGCGCAATGAAAAACGAGTGTCAGAAGTTAGACGTCTTTTTACCGAAGCCGCAAGATTTCAATCCAGTTATGGCCAAAGGCGAAAAAGAGGGCTGTATGGTACCGATTAGGTACTGCATTAAGCTTGCATTGTCGACGGCTCCCGCTTCCTACGGTCGTTGACGACACGTCCTCCCGTCGTTGACGCCGGTTTTAGTCGCGCCATTTCCACGTTTTGCGTTTGTCTCCATTCAGGGAAGGGGGTACAACGTCGGTACGAAGCTTACAAAGCCACGTCCGGATGCGAGAACAACAGCCGCACCCCGACGCTGTATTGTACCGCGCGAATGCTTGACGCATTCTGGCTCTAACTTGCGTAAGGCGGTGGGCGAGACTTCCTTTCGCGTGAAGGGATGTTCGGGGCACTTTGTAGCGGAATATTTACGGCACTCAAGCGTAAGGACCCGAAAGCATGAGTCATTCGGAGAACGGAGCAACGACTGATAGGAAGTGTTCCTGCGGCCAGCTGACGCTGACGCATGCTCGCGCAGGGGACAAAACTAACACTTTCGAGCTCAGTGCGCAATGGAATCATCGTAATCGTCTAGGGAATGTTTACAACATCATCGTGTCCATCTGATTCATGTAGGTTGCGACCTACAGCTAGTCATGGCTATACCTGCCTACTACTACCGAGAACCGGCGTCGTAAATAGACGAATAGACTAAGTTCGCGACGACGTCATCGACTTTACAAGTACTGAATGCCGTCGGTGGCCAGGACTAAGTGCGTATAGGACTAAATGATGAGTGTGTATTCTCATTTAGGACTAAGTGCGAATAAGGTCGCCAGTCCGTCGCTGCGACACACAACAAAGAATACTGGCCACAACAATGGCCAGCGTCTTCGCAGGAATCCCGGCCGGTCTCCCTAAAGTTTTACCGAGCTGAGAGCCGTTCTTCGAAACTCTAGTGCATTAATGGATACCTCTTTTCGACCATGCTAAACAGGATCTTGGAGTCCTTCTGGGAGTGGGGGGAGGAGGAACTGAAAAATCCTTGGCAGTGCTAGGGTTGCCGGTGATCGTCATGCGGGCTCTGTGCTCAGATACCCACCGGAAACAATCAAACTAACATTAACCAAATGCACTGCACGCCGTACCATATCGAAAAAACTCGGAAGCTAAAAGGTGATTAAATGAGACGCCAATTGGGCTACTCCCGTTCTGTAACATCAATTGGGTAAAAACAACTGTCACCTGAAGCAGTTTCTGCGTACTGTTCATCACTTCTGGATTGTTTTTCGGAATCGTTCACTGTGCTCCTTTGCGGAGCTTAAACTGTCGAAATTTGGCTAGTTACATTGCTTTAACACGTTAGGCCCTTTGAAAAAAGCGCTGTGCAAGTTGCAGCCCATTCTTCGGGTTGGCAATGATTCATTTTACACCCCTTTGTCCCTCGTGAATCCGAAGTTCCACCGGTGACTCATCGAAGGTAGGTACAAAAACGTCTCGCTTTCTAGATGCGGATGTATTTTTGCAGTCTTTTTTTTGTTCATGAACATCCACTCCTACTGGCGAATTGTACTTCCAAACGCGACGAAATTTCCGCCCGACTTACGTCGCTTCGCATTCATGGACACACAATCTTGAGCATGCTGCTTCCGTCTGGCGGTGATCCTATGCCGTTTGTGTCATTTGAAATCGCGCTTCCGAAAGCGAGTCGAAAGGTAAGCCGGCGCCGAGTTGACATTTCCCGCCGCGTCTTCCCACGGGAAATGAGAAGCGCGAGCTTTGTTCCACCAGGACTCACTGCTTGCTGTCGTATGTGGAACACAAATCGGATGAGTAATCCTCTCGCGAGGCAGTGGTCGGCGCGTGCCGTCATTTCGTAGCTGAAGCGCACAGGCGCAGCGCAGCGCCGCAGAAAACAAACGATTCGGAGGATCGTCGGGAAGCGCCGGCCGTAAACAAACAGCATTTTCCTGTAAGAAGGGTAACTACAGGAACCGTAGAACTCGCGGCCGCTAAGAACTTTCGCCGACAACAAACAATGTTGTCCT
>JNEY01000608.1:109465-125456 GCA_020875895.1 Aphelenchus avenae | reverse complement strand
GAGAGCCCTGAAGAGAACAGGAGCAGCATGAACCTGCGTTGAGGGCACTGAAGAGAACAGGAGCAGCATGAACTTGCGTTGAGGGCACTGATGAGAACAGGAGCGGTGGAAGTGATGAGAAGCGGACGCTGACTGATGCCTTATTCATACGTTTCCAGAAGCAGGCAGTGCAAGTTGCAGGTTATGCAAATTTACTGAAGTGATATATAACCAATAGTCGCGTCTGTTCACTGTCCGCACAGACTGACACTACTGCTTTAGGGGTTTTAGATGCTTTAGTCATTCAACTTTTGTAATTATCAGGTGGCTTCGAACGTTCTTGACGAAGATTTGACCCTTGTTCCTCTTAATCTTCAAGAAGATGAAGATCTTCATCCTGCCGGTGGCCCATGAAGATGTTTAAAAATCTTCATGAAGATACGTTTCTTCATGAAGATTTGCCAGATCTTCATCTTCATGAAGATGAAGATGAAGAGCTTCATAAAATTTATTTGTGCATATCACTGCTTGCCACAACCGTGAAATGCGACTCGGAATTGTGCCTAAATATAGACATCACTAGCAGGGCTGGATTCTCATTCTGAATTCTGATTCTGAAAATTCTGCATTCTGACGTTTTGGCCCATTCTGAATTCTGAATTCTGAAATAGGGCCAAAATGTCAGAACAAGCACTAGGTAAAATGACATTTTGAGGGCCTTTACATTTGCTAAAATGGCCCGCCGCTAGGCGCCGCCCGAACAAATTTTAAGCTTATTTTAGCAAATTTGGTCCAAATTTCGCTGGTATCGCCTGCAGCGGGCAATATTTAAGGCAAAGTTATGTCATAGGCGTTGTTTAGGAAACTCGTTTTCACCAAGCCAAGCCCATGTTTCCTACATTTTCGAATTTCGACACTCACATTCGGGGCCGCCCGGAAAGGCTATAATCAATACAGGGCCCTTTTGTTACTCCGCCCCGTCGCCCAAATGTGTCTACCTATGTTTACGACTAAGTTCAAAAACCACCCGCCGCAGGCGTCACCAGCAAAATTTTAGGTGCGAATTTGAGAGATATAGGGCCAATTTTACCTAGTGATGATTAGATAATCGTTAGCTCGACCCGAACCCCCCCCCCATCTGTAATGAAATGTAACAAGATGCCCGACCCTACCCACCATCAGTAAGGACTACACAGTTTAGGGACGCTCCCTTGTGGGCAAAGTACCAAATTCTGAATTCTGATTCTGAAAATTCTGAATTCTGACGTTTTTGGCGATTCTGAATTCTGAATTTGATTTTGAGATTCTGAATTCTGAATTCTGAAATGAAAATCCGATCAGAATCCAGCCCTGATCACTAGGTTTTCCCTTACAAGTGCTCCAACATCGGATATTTCGACATAACTTTTTGCTGTTTTAAGACCAATTTCGATTCTCAGAAATAACCGGCTACACTTGCCGAATCCGGATTATACACAATACCAACAATCATTGTACCACAACAACAAGATGTACCATACAAAGCATTCAAGGCACATTTAACGATGGCTCAGCTGACGTTCCGATGCAAGCACAAGAGCTTCTGGAAAATGTTCATCGGTATGCTCTGTTGAAGATGAGTGAGAATTCCGGTTCCGGACGAATAGGATCGCTTCGGTCGTAGTGGTTGGAGCACACTGGTGCTGCCAAGCGAGGCATTAAGGACCTGAGCGTTCGTGTGTTGCGCTTTTCGGGCCCTCCCTTGGGTTCCGAAGGCGAACCCAAGGGAGGACCTAGCGACAATCGGCGACTTTGGCACACTGGCAGGTAATGCACCCTGGATGGTGGCAGGTAAATATGCCATGCCTGATAAGCCCGATAAGTCCATGTATAGTTTCGATGGCGCTGGCGGCGCTTTCTTTCATGTTTATATGCTCTACAATCCCAGCTCTAACCTTTAAAAGGGCCAATCCCCGACATTACAGAAAAGGAAGAACAATGTGTTTTTAGACATACGTCAAAACTCGATGCCGGAAAAACAGGTAGAGGGTACCCTCCTAACTCCAGCATCCCCCCCCAAATTCCGAGCTGTGTAGCAACCAGACTCGTTTGACGTGGAAGGTAGCGCAAGAGAGAAGGTCGTGACGCAGAAGACCGCTGTGGAAGCTTGGACCGGTGGCTAGCAAACTAACCTTATCAGACCGTCCGCCAATCGTTTGTTTACTTCGTCTTATGATTTAACGGCGACCGACTTCGTTTGTGACTCTTATTATTTGTGCTCTGATGTGGCCGCTGCGGAAAACTGGGAACGAATGTAGTTTTCCTCACTGGATTTTCGAGCCCTCCTGATTTTCGGCTTACGCTCACCCGAGTTTTCATCGGAAAACATTTTCGGCTAGTTCTTTTATTAGCACTTTGTTAGCTCATCTTCCGAGTGAAAAATTGATAAATTTTTCGGACATCCGCGTGAATGTTACGTTTTGTTCGGGGATTAATAACTCCGGGCGAATCAGGGGTCTCCCTCACCCAGGACGATTTTATCTCGATCTCGTTACGTTAGCCGTTACCAAGGTTGCGCCGGATTCAGGTTTCAGGCGATTTTTTGGTTCAGGATTTAGGTTTAGACAAGGCAGTTCAGGTTTCATTTCTCAGGTTTCAGGTTTTCAACAACTAGTTCAGGCATAACCTTGGCCTTTACGTTAGGCTACTTAGGGACCATCCAGAAACTCCGTGATGATCACGGGGCACTTTGTTAGACCCCCTCCCTCCCCGTAATTGGCGCGTGATCAGCCTTGACCCCCCCCCCTCCCCCGTCGATATCACAGAAGCAAAATCCCTAAAGACGGTCCGTTTGGCCTACCAAAAGGTTATGTTATAGCTAGGATTTGGTGGTAAATTGGCAGGCAAACTACGACGTTTTTTTGTTAAAAAGTGTACGATGGATGAGACAACGACGCTATTCGGTGAAAATTAGCAAATATAATTGAAATTTGATTGGCGTCGCCTAGTGGCAGGCCTTTTACCTGATGCTAATTATCACATGATCGTCGGGCCAGACCCCCTCCCTCCCCCGTGATGGGTTCGTGATGAGGTTCGTCCCCCCCCCTCCCTCCCCATGATCATCACGGAGTTTCTGGATGCTCCCTTACTAGACACTTACCCCCCCCCCAAAAAAAAAAGGCGTCAATGGGACCCCTTTTTCGACTTTCCGTCAAAAGCCTCCACACGTTACGCCAAGCGGGGCCATTTTATGTTAAAGAAATTCAAAATTCAAGCGGTCTTTTCTGAAGTTTGAGCTAAAAACCGTCAGAACACTGAATTCCGAGATAAACGTGGGGTCCGGCGGGGATTCGAAAATCAAGCAGGTGGAAGTCGACTGGAGAATTTTTTAACGCTTTATTTTGATCATGAGAATGAGCTTAGTTTGCTGCAACTGGAGTCCGCCATGATAGCGAGCGACACGTGGCTCGAGGTCCTTCAGTGGCATTTTGCTTTCGTCTTGGGAGACCTCTCCCTGATCTCGCGACGCTTTGCGGTACTGATTGCGAACAATCCCGGCACACTGCCTCGTCGCATCTTCACCGACGTAGGACTAAGGGAACGTCCAAAAAATGCGTCAAGGTAATTCCGCCTGTTTTTACCTCCTCCCTCTCCCACGCCCGCCTCCCTCTCCGTTATGCTTGCGTTACTGGTCGGGTCTGACTCCCCCTTTTACCGGTAACACCCAAAATCCCTCAATATTCCACGTATTAACGTACCGTAACATTCACGCCCCCCCCCCCACCCGCAGGCGATACCAACGAAATTTTAGCCGAAAAATTGACAAATGCAACGAAAAATTCGTTGGTCGGCCGGGCGATTTGATCTAGTACCTAGTGTAACGTTACGCCTCGCTTCGACCCCGCTGTCCTCCCTCTGTTACGCCCGTGTCACATTCATCCCCCCCCCCCTTACCGTAACGTATTTCTGGACGCTCCCTAAGGCCCTGCGGCTACGATCGGAAATTCGACTACAGAGTCTCCTTCCTCGACGAGCAGCGGACGATTTGCATGCTAAAATTTCAAAAGAGCACATTTGCCGAAGCTGCCGATCACCTGCTACAAATTGTGGTAAAGAGCAGGATCGAAAAGCGTTTATTGCTCGAAAACGTGACCGTCGACCGCGATTTCCTGGTCCTTCTTCGCGAATATGCTTATTGCATCGACATCGCAGGTTAGTACGTAGGCCTTTAATTCCATGCGGATGCCTTGTAGACGTTTGCGCCTTAATAGGACACCTTCATTCCAGCGCAATTGCGGTTGCCGGCACATTTTGACTGAACCGGCAAGTTCAGTGAATGCGGTGTCAGCTCGACCATCTGTTCGGCTCAATTCGCTTGAGCCAAATAAGGTTCAATGAATTCAGCTGAAATGAACTGAACTAAACTCACAAATATTAGCTAAAGTTTTTACACAAAATCCAGGTACTTTCACATGAAAATATCGTTCGAACGAGTTGACCAGTTTTCGCGGTTGCGTCATGTTTTTTCGATGTCGCTACTGGTGGATAAGTGTAGAGTCAGACATTAAGCCTATAGTTGCCAACAAGGCCCTCCTTTGCATGTCGTCAGAAGCTTGAAAATGGGAGTCGTTTGGCTCAAACAAGTATATAAAATGCACAGTTTTAGGCACTCTCGAGCTTCGGCAAGTAACGTACAAACCCGAAGGTATCGTTCGCGAACTTCTCAGCTCCACATTCCGATCCATAGCTATGTTGTGGGTGTACACAGCGACCGATGAATTACTAGAAACGTGCCTTAAACATGGGATGGAGCTCAGTGTAGACGGAATTCCCGCGTTGAACATTCTGACGTTCTGCTTCGGACGCCCCGAGTTCGCGGCACGTCGTTGCCTAACTGTCCGCCAGGCATACACGACCAGTGCTTTCATAGAGCAGCTGGTACAGGTAAGACTATTAATAATCGCGCTTTTGGAGTGGTTAAAAATTCATGATTCGCTTAGCGCCACAAAAGAACCCCGACGAACACTGAAGCGGAACTGACGATCAGAACTCTCCCGGTACAGGACGCTGGCCGCTACGCATTCATCTTCGATGGGCCCAGCGGAAGACTTGTTCACGACGGATGCGCAATCACCATAACTCGCCTCAAAGGCGGTGGTCTCCATGTGAAGCGCGCAATAAGCGCGAAAACAGGTTCACTTCCTCTCGTTTAATGCTTTCTTCCTTCCTAACAAATCTCAAATTCTTAGCTGCCGCTTTTTGGATACATGCCACACTAATCGAATTGCATCATTACCTCAAGCAGACGTTTTGGGTATTTTCTTCGGTACTATGGAAGAGTAATACATGGGCGTCTTTGGACTCTAGGCTCATTTCCCATCCTTCCAAACGTTAAATAATACATTTAGCCTCTTGTGGGTACATTGTCGCCCCTAATCAATCTAAAACTCACTTTAATACATGTAAAACTGTTGTTGCCTCAGTGGCTTGCGGGTTAGCGATATTAACGGAGTTTGCGGATACAACTTTCGATTTTTGGGAAGTCGGAGCTGTCGCCTTCACGACGTCGGCATGTTGCCTCAGTTGTACGGGTAACAGTTGCCGAAAAATTATGCACAAAACGGCAAACAAGGCCCTTGCACACCGCAGTGTCTCGAAGAAGACATTGAATAACAACGCTGCTAAAGGAGGCAGGGCAGTTAATCGACGAACGACTGCCCGTACAGATGCCAGTGTTTTTAAATACTGATCGTAACGACTAAGTCTGATGGCGCACGCTACCCTGGCTCACTCATTTCGAACGCTTAGGCTTAAAACTAGGGTGTGCCTTGTGTGTAAGCTGAGGAACTTCGAAAGTACGAGAATCTTAACCGGCTTACTAAGCTTCTCAGGCTCCATGCGCATAGGCTTATGCTTAGTAATATCACAAAACTATGAGAACTTTAGCCGGCTTAGTAGGCTGCTCTGGAACTACGTGCATGAACAGGCAGGCCTAAATCGGATGCAAATCAACATCGGATGGGGTACGAACCGTGACACCATCATGTCCGTCCAAAGGGTACGATCCGTGAATTCACGGACCGTTCCCTGGGGACGATTTCACGAAATGGTTGCAGAGTTCGTACGTACTCCATAACAAAAGACTCCTCATAAAGTAAATTGTTTAACGGAAATGGACGAGTTTAATGGAACACCGATCGGGCGATACCGAAAATACAACCAAATAGATTAAAGATTAAAGAGCCACCTCGTAACAGTGGACGCCATAATCCGCAATCCGACAGATCATACCGGCATGTACACATGGACGTTATGTTCGTCTTATTTATCGCACAGTTTCACATCGCACTCGTACAGCAATATAGGCGGCAGCAATCCCTAGCAGTGTACAACGCGTTACTTGCCGCCGGGGCAGAGACATACGCTACCCTGGCAGCCGCACGGGGACGAGCAGAACGGTCCGCAACCGCCCCATACTTGTGCTAAAAACTGCGTATTAGTGGTCCTAACATCGTAATGTCGACAAAAAATCACTACGCTTAGCAAAGACGGCCTTAAGCTTACCGATGCCCGGTCTCTCGATCGAATTTTGCGACGCAGCATCCAGCGGAAGCGCCTCAGCGATGAGGACGCATGTGACGAGCAGCAGGCAAGCCAGAACAATCGTACGCAGTGACAATCGGAACATTATTCTATGGTTGTTGGTACGTTACTGTGTGATAAGTGGCTGCTTCCGTTAAGTGATTGTTTCGACGGGGTTTTTAAGGCCCTTGTCAAACAAAGGCTTACGTCAGCGTGCGTATAAAATTTGCTCTTCTGCACGTTATCGGCCTAAAACACTCTTTTGAGTCAGCATTGCCTCGGTGCAACTACACCACGACAACCAGCCGACTACATCGCAGTGGCGGAGGGACGCTTCCGTTGACGTCTTTATCAGCTACGGGCTCAAAGGTATGTACTGCAAGAGTAGTGCACATGGTACAGATGTGTACGCATGCGACTAAGCACACGTGTACGAGATGCAGTATGACATTGGCGGTTGCGCAGAGAACATCAACGTTTAGTCTCCTGTGTTACTGGGAAAAACTCTGACCCGGTTCACATGCACGCATTCGTTGCTCCACATTTTCGCAAAACCCTTCATTGCTGCGTGCCAACGTTGTTCTTGCGGTCTTTTTTTGCGTTCTACCTTGTTCAATGGTGCTTAGCGGTCTTCACTTGCGTCATCGTTTGGCTGTTCTCGTGGTCCTTTTTCGCGTCGCCGATCTCTGTGATCGTATCAACACACAGTTGGAATAGATCAGCGTCCTCTTAGCACGCAGGAACTCATCAAACTTCCTTCAGTTTAGTGGCATAGCGCATTTGCTACCGACACTTAGCGTCCCTACAAAACAGTTGTTAGTAGTATGCCTTGCAAACACGTTCATGGTCGGATTACTCATCACGCGTATGAAAAGCCTTGTGAAAGTAAATCGGTACAATCGTAGTTTCTGCGTTTTTCCCTTGATAAACTAAACGGCTTTAACAGATAGATATTGTCCGAAATCCAGAAAGCCGAATCCGAACTCAAAGCAAAACGACCGAATTACGGAATCCGAATCTCCATCCGTATCCGTATGTTTGCCCCCCCTAGAGTTATTGAAAACCGACTACATCGTCCGGGTGGTTAGAGAAGTACGGTATGCCTGGTGTGGAAAACCGCATAATAGTTTTCCAGTATTCTTTAATGCGTCCGCACTTAGTTCTTATTTGTTTGTTATTGTTCCACGTTCTCTGCAGACTGCCAGAGCTCGGGCTTACGCACGGAATTTCCTCTCGACTAAATTACGGTCGTTGTTATTCGCAATCCTCGCCAGTCGATAACCGTTTTTGAGCGCTCCACGTGCACCACGCTTCTCGAATAAATTGCTGTTGCGTTGCGGCCGGATTTATGCGTAATTTGCCTTCACCTGTGCAGACGTTGACTACTATTGCCGACCTGTAATTAGTGCAGACATTGAGCCACTCTTAAAGACCAGAAAAGGCACTAGACCACTGTCCCGTAATCCCAGTAGTAATAGTGAGGGCCTCACACAATTCTACATTCACGACCAGTATTAGCGTAAGCTACCGACCAGCTATTCTCCCGTTATCGGACGCTGCAGACGCATTTTCTGCAGGGGGACTACAAATTCTTTGACCAGAATTCGACTAAAGGCGAACCCAGACCAGTGAAGTTTGGTGAGAAATTTCAGGCAAGGACACACGCTCTCTTCAGTCACAGGAACCGGCGTCAGGATCGTCAGAGCGCGCCGCTATAGATCAAGGCATAATCCACAGACGATAAGGTACGAGCCAACATGTCCAACCCGAACAGTTCTCAACCGTCTTCGCCTCCACCTGTGGAACACTATGACGTCATTTACGAGGACGATGTTCATTCCCTGGCCGCTCTCATGGCCCATGACAAGCGAGAATACTGGACGCTGATGCTGGACGTGGTTGCGGACGAGACCGTTAACCAAGCAAAGTTGGACTACTTAAAGGAGCATATTGCCGCGCTGCAGGAAGAGTACGCGCTACTCACCAAGACCATTAAAGCGCTAGCAACAACCGGCAAGAACTGGATGATTGACGCAGCAAAGCATCCTGCAGACGACCGTGGACCGCAGCGCACGAAGTTTTCAAAAATTCGGGAAGACCACGGCGTGGTTACACTCGAGAGTAATGCAAGAAGTAAACAAGCGGCGTTCAAGGACGAGATCAAGAAGCACAAGGAGCTCTACCGCTATGCGCGAAGCATTCTACTGCATAGGACTGCAGGTCACAAGCGGCGCAAGGCAGACCAGTCCGACCAGTCTAAACTTGTTGCAGACGCAAACTCCCAAAGCTTCGCCACTGAAGATGTGGGGGTTAGAAGCCTAGCTGGCGCAGCACCAGACCAGTCCGACCAGTCTAAAGCCGTTGCAGACGCAAACTCCCAAGGCTTCGATACTGCAGATGACGAGGTTAGAAGTTTAGCTGGCGCAGCTCCAGACCAGTCCGACCAGTCTAAAGCCGTTGCAGACGCAATCTTCCGAGGCTTCGCCACTGAAGATGATGAGGTTAGAAGTTTCGCTGGTGCAGCACCAGACCAGTATGGTCAGCCCGACCAGACGAAGATTGCAGTACAGGGACGGTGCAAGCCAGGCAAGTCCTATGCTGCTACATTCGTGAGTCTCCGAGGCCCGCCAAGTAATGAGGTCAGAGGTTCAACTGAAGCAGCGTCAGACCAGCATAACCAGTCCACTACTGTTCCAGACGTGAAGCTCCAAGGCCCACCAAGTGATGCGGTCGGAGATTCGATGGATACGGCCTTAGACCAGCATGAGCAGTCCAACCAGGTTACAGTAGTAAAGCTTCAAGACGCAACACGCCGTCAGTTTGCAGACGGGTACTTCGAAAACTTCGTCGATGAACCTGAATTCAGAGTTTCAGCAGACGCAGACGCGGACCGGCACGATCAGTTCAAGGATCAGTCTCCCGATTTAGCAAAGCAGTTCGTCAAGGCTGCAACCAGCTGCCCGACATTGCCAACCTCGGAAGAGCCGACAGAGCCGGCCGCTCGCTGGAAGAACTTGAGGAGAAGCTCCCATCGGATCTTCGCAGGGAAGTGTTCAGATGCCAAGAGGAAGATGATGCTCCAGACCAGAACAACGACGGTCCCGAAAAATTCGGCGGCAGTTCCAAGGTCGCGCCGACGGAGTGTACTGGCACACACGCCATCCTCAGCAACAAGAAAAACGGCACACACCGAACCACGCTACTGGAATGCGTCAAGGTGACAGTTGGCCATCCGACGGACAAGAGCCAGCAGTGCGAAACGGTGCTATTACTCGACAGCGCCTCGGATCACACCGACTTCAAGCAGTCGCTTTGTGAAATGCTACATCTGCCCAACCTAGGGCCAACAAAGCTGAGCGTCGCTACGTTCCTGTCTACAGACGAGATTACTGTGGACACATTCGTTTCGCAGCTACGCATACGGAAGTCCAACGGGAAAACCATCTGTCTCAGGGCACCGGTTATGCCAGACCAGTTCGTTGGGCAGATGCGCACCGCATTTGGCAGACCAGAACACATAAAGGAGTTACGTCAGGGCTCTTGTGCAGTGTGCCCGTCAACCGAGACGCCGGAGATTCTCTTCTCGGACGCGACTTGCGTCATCTCTTTGAAGTGGTGGAGGAACATAAATTCTTACCATGCGGGTTTCTTTTAGCCCACTCAAACGTCGGCACTATGCTAGTAGGGTCGGGCAAGGCAGGCAAGCCTGCAGACGTGTCCGAGCTCTCTAACCACCAGCCATTCTTCATTCGTGCAAAGTCCGACGACGTTTCCATCAACCAGTTACTGGAGTCATTGCTCGCAGACGACAGTCTCACAAAGAACACCATGTCTAGCTTTCGCGACCAGCTTGACGAGAAAGTGTCCTACAACTACATTTCAGCGAATACGCCGCAGAAAAGAAGTCGGCAGGCCTGCTCCACTGGATGCACTCATTGGATCAGATAAGCATCGAACCACCCAGATATCTGGAAGAGGTTGATCTGATCAAGCAAAGTTCGACCACGACGCAGGACCAATATCCAGTCTTGGAAAAGCAGCTCAACATCGTCGTCAGAAGGCTGCGAAAGGTGGACGGTGGTTACTACCCGGTGGTGCTTCAACTTTGCAACCGCGACGACCAGCAGACGGATGTACATGCAGACGCCATCGGTATTATGAGACGGGTGGGTAAGCCGAAACACTACCCGGCCCACTGCCACTACTGGACCGGCGGTCGTACGCACTTCGACAACTGGACGTCGATTTCCCCAGTACTCTGTTCGGGCTCAACGCTGGTTTCTTCAGCCGCGGGCTTAGCCCAGACCAGTTAGACTTTCTGCGGAAAGATTCCGCTCGACCAGGTGACCTTTGAGTCAGACGCGCCGTACCATGGCAAGAGAGGCACCTCGCAAACCATGAACTCCGGCTGGAGTCGTGCGAGCCATTAACCAGTTCAACGAGCTCAGGAACCGACCAGAAAGCCTCCAGACGATTGCTCAGGCGTCCATGGCGAACGTCATTCGCATGTACCGACCAGACCTGACGGTGATCATCGAGAAGGCAGTTGAAGACGCGGCTCGCGAGAGCCAGACCAGCCCTTCCGGCCAGGCAATCCGCATCGGCCCGAACACCACCACAGATGTTCGAGCTCACTTCCATCTGCGATGCCGATGCGACGGGCCTCATCGGCAGTGCTCAGACGTGTTCCTCGGAGGACGAAGGCCTCCATCCTGTCCGACCGGATGGGACTCGGGCCGTGACGAACCTTCACGTCACCACTAATCAGCGCAACGTGCGGGTCACTTCGTTTGTGCACTTCGTGCTGTGCCTCTGGTGTGGAAGACTCTTGCAGGAACGACCGCAAGAGATGGTGCAGTTCTTCGAAGAGCTCCTGGGCTACCCGCCAGACCAGTACCCGCCAGACCAGTCACCGGTCGTGTTGAGCCGTTGGTACAGCCGCATCACTGGCAGAAGTACCAAGAAGTTCCGCGCAATTCAGGCGAGCGACGTCCGACTAGCGCTTCGTAAGCGGTTCCACGCTTGTTCGCTCGCACGCAGCTGGATGCAAACGTCGTCACCACCGTTCCAGTACGAGTTCCAACAGGACCAGAAAGCTGGAGCTTCAGACGCCGCCACACAGTTCCAGAACATCATCCAGCTCATGACAAAAGCGCTGTCTTGGACCTACGACCAGTTCGTGCAGACGGCCGTCACGGTGGGTCGCGCCGACCCCGACCAGCCCGGACTGTCTCACCAGGCTCTACGCCAGACCAGTTCTCGTTGGGCCAGTTCGAACCGAGGTATGGAACCCTCGCAGACCAGTCGTTTGGGAATTAAAAAGCCCAACCAGAGTCGCTTCAAGCGATCTCTCCGACCAGACCAGTCTAGCCAGCTTATTCAGAAGATGATCAACTTGTTTCTAGAGACCACTGGAACCTCTGTACAGGGACAGCAACGTCGTCGCCAGCAGCCCAAGCGTCCACGCCGCGATGCTGACGAGTGACCCGCCATGCACCTTCGCTCAATCCCGGACCATCTTCTCGTCGGACGCCCAGTGTGGAAAACCGCATAATAGCTTTCCAGTATTCTTTAATGCGTCCGCACTTAGTTCTTATTTGTTTGTTCTTGTTCCACGTTCTCTGCAGACGGTGCGCCAGAGCTCGGGCTTACGCACGGAATTTCCTCCCGACTATACGGTCATTGTTATTCGCAATCCTCGCCAGTCGATAACCGTTTTTGAGCGCTCCACGTGCACCACGCTGCACGAATAAATTGCTGTTGCGTTGCGGCCGGACTTATGCGTAATTTGCCTTCACCTGTGAAGACGTTGACTACTATTACCGACCTGTAATTAGCGCAGGCGTTGAGCCACTCTTAAAGACCAGAAAAGCCACTAGACCACTGTCCCGTAATCCCAATACTAATTGCGGATTTCGTTACCTGGTGCTGTATAAAACATGAAATGTACCACTTCAGATCACGGAGGAGATCGCGGCCACTCCTTCCATCAAGGCTCTCGATGCATTTGCCGCAGCGTGGAACTCATATGACCGGGGAATCGGCGTCATAACTGGCATCCATCGCTACCTTACTCTACGCTACATCGACGACGAAGAACTAGAGAGCATTAAGGTGCTCGGGGGGGCCGCATTTTCGGAGAAGTCATGACTCAACGCATTGCCGATTTACGTTTCCCGGACGCCTGGTCTTGCGTTTTGATCGCTGCCCTGCTCGGCAGCCTGACCAAGAAGAACATCTTTGTTTCGAGGAAAGCGGCCAATAAAGACCGTATTTCCTCTTATTATTACCTGTCTCGTCTGCCCCTCAGGACACGCGGGCAAGAATGAAAGCTACAATCACTCGAAATTTGTAAAATAATTTCCCATTTTGAGCGATCGAAATTTAGACCCCGCGGCAATTGTGCACTAGAAATTACGTACGGAGAAACGGGAAAAAATACCTTGGGGACGGGCAAAATCCTGGTAGGAAAATGTCCGGTACCCAAAATGAAAATTTTGCCCAAAGGACTAAATCATACTTGATACGATATCATATCATGAATCATACTGATGATTCAGTTCTTACACGGACGCTCGGCTGTACGATCTGCTTCGCCAATGCGGAAAACGTCAGGCCATCCAGGTGAGATCGTTCTTTCATAACTCTAACTTAGGCCGGAGCGAAGCTACAGGTTCTCGGACCAGACGCCAGGCTAGACGCTCTGCCCGCCACCTGGGACGCGTACAACGCCGACGTAGACGCCATCGAACGCTTTGTGATGCAAGTCTACAGCCTCACGCGGTACATCAAATCCGAAGGACTCGAGGGCGTCAAGACTTTGGGAAAACGCTTCTTCGTCGAAGAGACGGTTTTTGGCGAGCCGGCGTGCTGGACTGCTGTTAGCAGCGGATGCGTACCGCTTTGCTAAGCGAGTCGCTTGCTACGTACGTCATCGGTTTTTTTTTTGCTACCTCTCAGAGAAATGTTATTCGTTGGAGAAGCACCTGGGTTTCCACACTCTCCCAGGGACCACTAATAAAGAAGCGTTTTCCTAACCAAAGGCGTTTGACTCTGTGATAGGCTTTTAAGTCTTTGACCCATTGGCAGAAATACACAGCGCTCTTTTATGCGAAGAGCGCCCTGTTCGATGTGTTTTCCTTTAGGATTGACTACCTCAAGTGTCGCTGCCCTTGGGGGCTGTCCAGAAAGTCTGTAAGCCTTACAGGAGGGAGGGGGTCGGGCCCCCGACAAATTCGGTGCAAAAATCGATTACACTCCGTTGAGGGGGGGGTGGGGAGGGGGGGGGGTAAAAACATGGCGATGTATTGCTTACGGACTTTCTGGACGACGCGAAGATCGGGCGCATCCTTCTGCAGATTTGCAAGCCCTCTGCTGCCGTCTACGCCACCTACATCGAGATCCCCCTTCACGAAACAGCCGTCACCTTCTACCACGCGAAGGCCATGAAGTACTTCGACGAAGGCGGATCCGAGGGCTTTTAGGAGGCAGTGCTAGGCTGGCTTCGCATGGAACACGAGCGCGCTGACATGTGCGTCTTCGAGCAGAATCGCGAAGACTATATCCGCGCGATTTCTGACCGTCTTCAGCTCGCAGAGGAGAAGCACCAGTATCGCGGTGTATGACCGTAGACTCCAAATCTTTGTTGCGTCACACAACTTATCACTTACCACGTTCTTGTTCTTCCAATAGACACCTGAACGAGAAAGAGAGAGCAAATTTTATCCAAAACCATGCGAATCCTTAAAGCGTAGGGGTTGTCCTACTCTAAAAACAAGGTCAACAGTGCCTAAAATGGGAACAACCACCATTAAATGCTCGAATGACCAAATGGAGACGGTATGGGCTTTTGACAAACCCTATCGGCTACCGGTATGCGTCGCACTAAAGTTTCTCCATAGGCGGACTTTAGCTAGCGGCGATGGCCGCGTGGTCAGTCGAAGCTTATGCCTACATGCAATTGCGACCTGCTAACGCGTGGCGAGTAGAGAAGCTTACTTAACACAGCCCTACGAGGTTTTCGCGCATTTAGAACCTGAAAATAGCTCCTTTATCGCATAGTGAGTCATTAAGGGATTAAGGAGGGCCAAGAGGGTCTCCTGCGTCGTCTTATCGCTTCTTTCTTATGTCGTCTTTTTTGCTTAGTAGGTCGTTTGGGTGTCGAGCAGCCTCTTGCTGACATGCTACAGCGAGCCCGCTATCGCATGAGCTCTATTGCGGGCAAGACGGTGAAACTACATCCTTGCGCGTCAACGTGCTAGTGTACAATCATGTGAAAGGTTGTGCAAAACACGGAACGTCTCATGACTTCTCTAACCTTCGTTTAACAACAAAAATACCTGTCTGGTTTTAGCATAAACGGTGGTTAATGAAACCTGGCGGATACTTTTGTGCGAGAGACCTTCTGTGGAATCCAAGAGAGTAATAGGATTCCGATTAGGTAGGTAAGCTCACCTACTAGAAGACACTCCAAGGGAAAAGTGGACCTGTCTTTATCTTTACAAAGCTTTTATGCAAAGTTCAGAAGACAGTAAGAAAAGGCTTAGAAAACAGAAATACTCACAGAGAAAAGAACGTAAAGCATAAGGCAAAGTTGAGTCAGAGAAATGGCTAGTCGGCGACTGAACTAGGTCTACGTTTAACGCCCAATGCGCCTTCGCAGACGGAACGAAATAAGAACCGGTTCTAAAGCAAGTAAATGCCTGCGTACAACCCTTTAACCCCATTCCTTCTAGCGTTGGCTTTTTACACAATCTAAATATTTCCATCTTGATTCTGTGCTTTAGACTTACTACAATCGTTTCTGCGAATGTCTCGAAGAGCGACTCGAAACGTGAGTTCCGTATCCTTTTTCAGTACTGGGGCTTTCGACGGTTTTCTTGCAAGTGGGAACAAATTCCGTTAATTCGTGGTCTATCAAAAGGTCCGATCACCAGGAGGGGTGCTGTGAGAATGCGATGCCGATATGCGCATGGGCTAAAGCCACGCTTTGATCTACCCCTATTCTTTCTCAAAATTTGCTAGAAAATTTCCGTACGAACTTTAGTCGGTTGGAGGGCAACTCACTGAGCAGCAAGTAGACGAACTATACGACAGCATCAAGAACGGAGTGCATCGTATTAGTCAAACTTCCACTCTGCAAGTGATCCGCCAGTTCTTCAGTTCCGACGACGTTGAAGTCACGGAAAAATTAGTGTCGCTAGTCTGCCCGGTAAGTGTTAAAGTGTCGCCTTAACAAGAACTTTACTTTAACGAACGCAGATCTCCAAGACGCGAATGACTGACGCAGCAAAGGGTGCCGATTGCCGCCATCTGGAATGCTTCGACCTTCGTAGCTACCTTCGGTACCACATGAACATGGCGTTTTGGGAGTGTCCGTACACTTTCTGCAAAGCAAAGATATCCGTGGAACAGGTCCGAATTGACGAGTACGTTTTCCTTTCCTGAACCT
>JNEY01000608.1:80065-96520 GCA_020875895.1 Aphelenchus avenae | reverse complement strand
TTTGCAGTATTACGGCACGAAAGCCGGCCCAGCGATTCCTGGTTCAGCTTTCACACCGGTCAAGGCATCGCGACGAGTGAACAAACGTGGACGCCTAGCGACAACCTGTTCCTGGACGACTGGTCACTAGTTCCTATAGCTTTTTCGGCCTCATAGCTGACCGCATTTAGCGCATAACGACTGCATACACACTGGTGACCGCCGTGTTTGACAAGTTCGACAACGAGCTATGTTTCCCATCTTGTTCGGGCATGTTAAGACCATCCTTCCTATTTCCGAAACTACTAACGCAAACTGAAGTCGACGGCTGACTACACACAAAGTTTCATTGTCTCGTGGTTACAAAGGTGCGACAATAAAACAACGTCAAAAATGTAAGTAGGTATCGAGCGTCGTTGAGTGGTCATTCCACTGAGCTTGCGGCCACTTGCTCCGCTGGCTTCTGGTTCTCCTTCGCAGCGTCGCCATGAGTCACCTCGGTGGTGAACTGAGGCTCATATGTCTGACTAAATAGAGACAGCACTAGGTGCACGCTAGCGAGTATTTGATCGATGCATGAAGCATCAAGGTTCCATGAATATCGTAAAACTCTCAATTTGGGCCCTTCCCCTAATAGACCGACCCTCCGTAAAACACCGGCTCACGACCAAAACCGGTCCCAGGAACACCCGCAAAGACGCTTTTTACAGGTCGTCAACTTAAGCAGTGAACGACTATTACGAGAAGGATTTTCTTCCCACCCCTTTCCATGACGTGTGTGATTGCCCGATTTTTCCATCGAGGGGTCATCGCCGTTACATAGGTACTACAAGGCCCGTAGAAAACAATGGTATAGGCTCTAATCTTCACAAAACTTTCGGGATTTTGGTCGAAATGCGCAATTTTGGGACGACTTTTTGCTATTGGAAGGCCATTTTTATGAGATCGTTTGGAGGGCAGTCTGAAAATAGCCCTCCCCCTCTCTGTAATAGTCCGACCTCATTTGAAGGGATCGAAAACAGACCGGCCGGCCGCAGGATTACTAGTTTTACGGTACCTTTTGTGCATCCGACCGACGTGAACGTGCAAGTCCGCCTCGCTCTTCGACGTGAACTTGCAGCCTTCCGTCGGGCATGACAGAAGTTCATGCAGCTTTCTGAAATAGCGAATTCTGGAATCTGAATTTCTGAAATGCAGCTTCAAAAGCTCAGCGATCTCGGGCTTACGTTTTATGGGCAAGCCGCACATGACGAGTTAAGTCGACGAACGCAGCGAATGTCGAGGTGCAATCAGCGACGGTGCAAGGGATCATCAACCCTTGTGCTCCGCAAACTCGGTCTTCGTGGCAAATTCGGCGTCGCAGCGCTTGCAGTTCTTCCAGCTAAGCGTGACATTTTACGTAGGTCATTCAGAAATTTTGGCCAAAATAAAAAAAATTAAAAGTCGTCAAGACGCAGAGCTATTTGGCGTTGTTACATGGCGGGAGGTGCCGACGCGAACAGTATGAGAATCGTCTGCCGCCGTTCATGGCTTTAGAACGTTTAGGGATCTAGTGAAATGGATACACAGCGTAGTTCCCAGTTTTAACTCATGTCAAGCCAGGTAGAGGAGCCGGAATGGATCGACCTTCATGCATAAGGCTTTTTAGAATGGCCTAATAATGCCTTCTGCGTATAAAAAAAGTTTAAAAAAACGTGTCGAAAAATAAGAGACTTTTTCAACAACCAAAGGGCTTCTTCGGTTTTGAGAAAAATCACAATTTTGCCTACCGAGTTGTTTTTTAAGTAATCGCGAAACGTTCTGACAGCCACTGCAATATTGGTGGTTACTTTGCTTCCCTATAAAATTTGCCCCCAACACTCAACAGATTCATCGAAAAGTTTAGCACTAACATGACATTTGCGCGGTGGCTACTGTAGATGCCGAAAGCAGACTTTAGCCATATTCCTTTAAGGTTTGGCCAAGACGACACTGAAAGTACACGACGTTTCATTGTACTTCACTGTGCGATGGCCTCCTACCGGCCTCTAGAAGCAACTAAATGAACGGAACACTTACGACAGATCCTTCGGCGACATGAAGCAGTGGTAGGTCCGGACATGTCGGCGAAACTTCGCCTCCTTGTTTGTCTTGTAGGAGCACTCCTCGCAGCTGAACAGATCAGTAGTAGCCTTCGAAGCCATCTTTGAAGAGGAGGAGTAGATGGGATAAAACTCCAATAGAATTCCTTTATAAGTTTCGAGTCCTTTGTGGCTTCATTTGGGTTCACAAGCTGTCTGCTGAACGAAGGTCAGTGAACGTGCCGTCTCCCATCGTGGGCTTGCCTGCCGAGCTGGCCGAGAGCAAAACTGTGGGAATCGTTCCGTCACTTCATTGCGGCTGTGGGAATCGTTCCGTCACTTCATTGCGGCTCGAGACTCTTCGTGGGATTCGAGCGTGGTTAATGGAGTTCGAAGTGATGAGTTGAGCGTTTGCATGGAGAAAGGTGTTGGACCCACCACCTTAGTACAGGAAACTCGAGTAGGCGAACATCGATAAGTTTTCGGTATTCATGAGCGCTAAATATGAGAAAGTGCGAGGTTAACGACAAAGGAGTGAATTTACTCCATCTAAGCGTCTTCTCCTCCGCGCATACGATAATCGTCGGTTTCTTCGTTGCTTCTCTAATGAGCTCCAGATGATCCTTCGGAAAGAAGGCCCCGTCAAGCCGAAGTTTACGTCGTAGCGAGTGGAGCCCTAAATACCAAGCGTGCATTGTTTCGCGAAACATGAGTAGTTTACGCGCAATAATGTCGATAGGCTGCATTCCGCTCCATATCTAAGTTGTGGGTGTACATATCGACCGAGGAAACTACTTGAAAAGTGTATGAAAAATGGGATGGAGCTCAGAGTTGACACAATACCCGCATTGAACATTATCACATTCTTTCCAGGGTACGGTTCCCTGTTTTTCCACGGCACGGCACGGGGGGTCCACTACGGGGTACGGCACGGGACCCCGCCCCCGTGTATATGGAAAGGCACGGAGGGGGGGGGGGGGGGGTCAATGCCGATCTCTAATTTTTATGAGGTCGTTTGACGGCAGTCTTTTTTCGCGACACGTCGTAGCCTAACTGTCCGCCAAGCATAATTTGAACGGCAAAATTAAAGAAGAATAGGAAAACAATTTTTCTTTCATCCGTATACACAACCAGTGGTTTTATAGAGTAGCTGGTGCAGGTAAGACTATTAAGAATCGCGCTTTTGGAATGGTTAAAATGTCATGAACTCGCTTAGAGCCACAAAAGGACGCCGACAAACATCGAAGCAGAACTGACGATCAGAACTCTTCCGGTGTAGAAACCTGGTCGCTACGCATTCATCTTCGGTTGTCCCAGGTGGATTTGTTCACGACGGTTGCGCAATCACCATAACTCGCCTTACAGGCGGCGGTCTCACACGTGAAGCGCGCGAAAACAGGCTCACTTCCTCTCGTTTAGTGCTTTCTTCCTACCTACCTAACTACCTAAAAATCGTCCTTAGCAGTCCAAACTCCAGGCTTCCCTGGCTACATGCAAACTTATCAGACTGCACAAGGTCGTCGAGTGGGCCATTCTCGGCGGTTTTCGTCGGTATGGTGAGGTGGAAGAGCCGACTGTACTCGATCCTTGTAATAAATCGTGAAATTATCCCGTGAAATATGTCCACTTTCACTTTATGGATAATTTACGCTAAAATTAACTAATGCCTAAGCTAGTTAGAATTTGTGTTGAAAACAGTGCACTTCCTAGCGTAAATCCTATAGTCATTCCGGAGCTTAATGGTTCTGCCGAAGTCTTACATGAGCGTTTCAGTCAAGCGTAGCAACTATGACTACCTTCGACGCGGTCGGTCAGCGAAGCTCAAAGCGGATTAAAAGAGCACCGCCAGCTCGTACGACCACATCAGACTTGGAAAGCGAATAAGACGCCGATCAGGGGGCAACAAGGATCCTCGCTTGCACAACCAAAAACGTCGTCGCTGTCTCTCTATACGTGTCTTGTACCGAAACAAGCAGCTGCTAAATGAATTGTACGTGTTGAACGCCTCTCTACCTTCTCGAAGGTTGCTGAGAAATAAAAAAAACCGCACCTTAAGTACTGATTTTTTCAAGGCGTTTCCAATCACAGATTTTCCGCAGTCCCGTTATCCGTAACGGTTATACAGTAAAAAATTTGTCTCGGTGTTTGCGCGTCCAATAATGCCTCATACCCTCTTCGAATAAAACCCCTTAACGCCCTATACGTGTACACGAAAAAACGCTGTTGCTAGTATTGTTATTGCTGGCAACCTTGGACACCGTAGCATCATTTGTCTTGTTACTTTCGGATCCCAAACAAAAAAATAATTGCTGCTCTCAGCACTATGTTGTTAATACTAGGTTTAGTGCTTTCAACGCAAAATTAGTAGGTTTTTTAATTCTTCAAAATATGTGAACACATCAGCTCACATAACAAATCTATTCAGGATCAAATGAGGGATCGTTGGTAACAGTGACGAATCCTTGTTCCCGGTAAACGAAGACGCTCGACTTGCGAGACTTGTAACGGGTAACCGTACGGCCGTGTTGCTCCATCTGTTCGGTAGAGAACTCGTCCGTTGAGAGGTTCGGGTCTTCCGTCATTCGGAACTGCAGGGTCATCGGCCGGTCTGCATTTGCGACGCGCTAAAATGAGGAGGCTGCAAAACCGGTTTCAGAACATTCAATGTCTATCAAAAAAGCGTGAAACCTGCCCAGAGCCGGCTAAAGCGGGATGCCGTGAAAGCTTCACGTCTATGTGTATTTTCCTGGCTTTGCCGCTCGGAATTAATTTTAAATCTTACGGTCAGGCATGAAAGACACATAAAAGTGCATGAATAACTTTTGAGCGTAACAGGTGGATTTTCTTGGTGTTGTATTGTCTTAAGAGCCTCAGACTTACACTCAGACATGTCGCGAGGAAGCTGCGAGAAACGTTAACTGCACCCGTCAAATTGACGAATTTTCCGACGCCATCGGCCAACCGACTGAAGTCGAAGCAGTATCGGAGAAAGTCCGTTTCGCTGGGCCCTGATGAATGGGCGTTCGCGCGGACGTTGTAAACAAGTCCGGCGACGAGCTCCGGCAGCTTTAGAGCGCCTTCACTGCGCAGGAAAGCGGGCCAGTCGAAGATGGGCTTTCCGAGTGCGTAAAGAATAAGTCGTCGCAAGTGAGGAAATTGTCCCGCAAACTGATTGACGTCGTCGACGCTCGCAATGCGCGAGCTCCTCCCATCAGAAATGCCAAATTGCAGAATTTCGATGAATCGAAGGACCGGTGCCGCATAGAGCAGACGATCGATGGGCACGCGACGCCAGTCGTTCAGAACGCACAGGCTCGTCAGGCTGTGAAAGCCGACACGCGAGGCGACGCGTCTCATCGCTGCTACATACGCGAAGGGCTTTCTGGCATCGTAGCGGAATTTGAGGCCCCTTTCGCCTTCAGAGAGAATCATGCAATTAACGTCGATGCTGAGGTCCATGCGACGTCGCTTCGCGAGTTCGCCAGCGTTCGTCTGCACGACGCTGTGGAAGGTGTAGCTGGTGAAACAGAGTGCAATGAGCGTGTTGAAGTCGACACAGTGGACGATGTTCAGCAGGACTTCGGCGGGCAGGCAGCTTGCCTAAAAAGATGCGGTGCGTTTTAAATGTCAAGAACAAATGCAAGCGTGACGTTTCGGGAAGGGCTCGACTGCCAACAACATTTTAACGACAAGCTCTAGGGTAGGTGAATTAGGAACTGACTTTCTTACTTTTATAAGGTTTGGTCTGGTTTTATAACATAAAATTCAAAATTGAACTTGGTTCCAAATCACGATCCCTTTGATATTTGATTGAATCAAATAAAATAAATTATTTATTTGATTATTTATTTGCATTTAAATCCCGAGCACTAGTGCACACTTACCTTGCGTTCATCCCTAAAGGTTTCATTCAGCGTCGGATTGTTGCGCATCTTCTTCGTGCTACAAGTGGGTAGTACGGCGGCCGATCGCTTCATCGCTTGAAAAGTTCCCGGCAAGTTGAACGAGATGAATTTATTGTCAGAAGTTGTCCGAAAACTCTGTTCTACGCATGCCTTTTGTACGCGTGCGGAGTAGTTAATCCGGCCGCCGACTAGTCCTTACTGAACATGAACCACGGTTTATCTGTCACTGAGCACAAGGAGCACCGATACGCATGGCGGAATGGACGTCGTCAAAGGTCAGCTTTCGAGGACCAAGTGTTGCTGAATGATGCCTCCATTGCGTTGGATCTAGTGCCCTTGACTTGTCTCGATGCAGGCAACTTACTAATATTTTTGCGGATGGGCTGTCCAGAAAGTCCGGTATTTATAGAGCCCTTCCCGCCCTCCCCTGTAAACACTTTTTGCACTAGGCCTATAGCGTATGTAAACAGTGGTCCGACCCCCATGTAATGGTTACAGGCTTTTTGGGCGCTCCCGTATCGCAATGAAAAAATTGGTCTCTTGAGCCCACTTGTCGACGGCGGAATAAAAATGACTACGTAAGCGCATTTTATGTACCTTGGCTTGCCACTCTGCATTTCGGCTAAGCGAAAGTCCAGAAAATATGTAACGCGAACAGAGCCGTTTTTGACCTACCTGTAACGCCAACATTGAAAAAAATCGCTGTTTTACTAGTATAATTTTACTCGGGCCATTGGTTTTTTCACCTTTTTTTTAGCTCGTCCAAAATTTGGAGGAGGTAAAAAAAGTGCCGCCGATGGCGATACCAACGAAGTTTTGGTCGAAAATTTGACAAATACCTAAAAAATTACGTCGGGTAAGCCATTTTATTCAGTGTTCAACGTTACATAACATCCCAGACCCCACTCCCACGATAACGCTTGTGTAGCGCCCCTTCCATACCCCCTCCCTCTCCCTGTTCGCGTTACATATTTCTGGACGCTACCTAAAACCCACGCCACGCGCAGCGTCACTCTTCACTAATCTCGCCAGGACAGCTGGACAATTCCGTTGCCCTTGAAATGTGGACGAATGCGGAGCGTGGAACTTATTTCGAACCTACGAGTACCTAGACCGTTGGAAACCTTACGCACTCTGTTCTCGATGCTTCGCTTTGTCGCTTCTCGCAAAAGAGGCAACCCTTAAATGAATTAATGTTTCTCGGTGCCATAATTGCCACTGTTTGCTTCAGTACGCTTGCAACAGTCAACTTGCTTGCTGCAGTACTTGCAGCAGGCGGCATGACGATGCAAGTTGGCAGCAAACAGTAAAAGGCGCCCCTGTGATGTGCCGGACTCGACGCAAGTCAGCGACTCTCAAAAACCTTCACATCAGTCATGGTATATCGATTAAGCGCTCACCGGTACCATGATACAGCGATCGTGAAGACACTCAGCTAATGGACGGCCACCATTTGTCAACCCAGAACCCGGGGAGGAGGGGTAAAGTCGCGCTCTAACCCTTCCTATAGCAGTTTCCTGGACCACATGCTTTTTCTGATTTAAGCGCTTGCCGTCTACTAGCATTGAAGCAAGCAATAGTAGTGCAACGACCATGTTATACAACTGTGACTGAGTAATCTTTCCGATTTACTCGACGGTAAATTTGAACTACAAACTACAAACATAAGTTAAAGTCGGCGATTTGATTTAACAAACTGTCATTGTCAGCAGTCATAAAAATGCAACAGTAAAACAATGCCGAGTATGTCCTGAACTACCAAGCGTTGTACGTGCAGGCCCGCCTCGCTCTTCGACATGAACTTGCACCCACCCATCGGGCAAGAATGCAGTTTATTCAGCTTCCTAGAACAGCGTGTTGTTACTTCAGTTCGCCGGCGTCGGGCACTTACCTACGTGTTATGAGCAACCCTCACATGACGAGTCAGGTCGACGAACGTAGCAAGTGACGACGTGCAGTCAGCGACGGTGCACGGGATCATGCAGCCCTTGTGCCCGTCAAACTCAGTGTTCGTGGTGAATTCGGCGTTGCAGCGCTTATACTTCTTCCACCTAAGCATTTTCATTCACGTAGAAGTCGCCAAAATGCGAAGTAATACCCAGAGGCTCTGAGATCGTAGGAGACGCCAAACGGAAGAAGCGCGTGGGATTACCCAATTGCAGGGAGAATTGCGTCATGTTCAGTTTTCCGGTTCTGAATTCAGAACAAAAGAAGCGCTTTTAGAAAACAATATTAACTAGGTGTCGTATCCGTACCCCATAAGCAAATCTGTGTCCCGATTTTGCTATATAAGACCCAGTGTGTGAGTCTCAACGTGTTCGTGCCCGAGTCTCTACCGTGTGAGTTTCTATCGTGTCCGCGCAAGTGTGTGACTCTTAACGTGCCCGCCGTGAACCGAGAGAGCAGAGAGTTTACTTAGTGCAGAGAGTGTGGACAGTAAACGACTTTCAACGAGTGCCTACTGAGAGCAAAGAAACTCTGAGAAAATGGGTGACGCCGAGTTGAAAATTTTGGGAAAACTGATCGAGCCATTCAATCCGCAGACTATGGACTGGCTGACTTACGAGGATCTACTGAAGATATGCTGATGCTGAACAATGCGATGGATGAGACTACGCGCAAGATGACTATCATGGGAGCTATTGGAATGCAAGCCTATGGAGAACTACGCCACGCGATGAACGGAAAGAATTTGGCTGACTTGACCTCCGAGAATCTCCTTGAGATGCTGAGAGACCGATTTTCACCTAAGAAACTGGTGGTAGCCCAGCGAGACAAGTTTCTGGTACGAAGCAAAAGCCGACGCAGACTTTGACCGAGTTAGTTGCCGAACTGCAGAACGTGGGAATGTCTTGTGACTTTGAATAGATTACGACCGCAACTGAGGCTAGAGAAGCTGTCATGTTGCAAGCATTCTTGAAGTGTACTTGTAGTTACAACACTAGGTATCAGAATTTATTTATTTAACACTGGGTAAAGGCGATCGCCGGGCGCCGTCAACGCATATTTTCAATCCCCTTTGATAACTTTATTAAATGATGGTGCGCCCCTGAATTTTCGTGTATTGTGCTTTGCGTGGCACGCATGTATAGGTAGATTCTATACAAGCAGGTGACAATAAACGGTGAGCATAAAAGATAGTCATCGTCTGGAAAATGGAATTAAAGGCAAACCATTGCGATTGGCCAGTGTTAGTGCACGGACCTTATCAGGCCGTCATGCAACCAGTTGTTTACTTCGTCTTATAATTACCCGGCGACTGACTTTGCTTCTGCCTCTTGTTATTTTTGCTCTGCGTGGTATTGCGTAAACCCTGGAAAGTATATACTTTCCTTGATGGATTTTCTATTCCTCCTGTTCTTTAATTCCACTATCCTTATTTTCACCTTATCTGAATACTTCTTTCCCCCTGTGACAGCGGGTTAACAGTTACTCATATACGCCCCTAGATGTCCTAAATCAATCATATTGCTGGTTCAGGTGTCAAAGCTAAGCGTCACAAAGGCATCGGTATCACCTCGAACACAGAGTCCAAAGCACAGAGGGGTAAAATGGCTGGGGCTGGCGACGTGAGCGAAATTTAAGGCGAGTATTTGAAAGGCGAATATAACATCCCGCGGATCGGCGCCTAGCGGCGCACATATATAGTGTACATCACACACCATATGAATTCTCCTACCCCGTGAGAGCGGATTGCGGTGGCTGAAATTCCCCTCCATTGCTATTCTATCCACATGCATCATAGATTTTCTGCGCTCCATATGAACGTTTCCGAGAGCTTCGGCTTTGTTCTTCGACGTTTTTGTGGCTTCGTTCGGCTTCGGTTTTAAATTTTATCTTCTCTTCGTCTTCGGCTTCGGGCCCTGACCCTAGGGGTCCCAGCCCTAGTAGAAACTCAGGGCGACTCAGCAATGTCTCTGAATGGTTCCGATTTTATTCCGAGTTCTGAACCGGAAAATCGCAAGAATTGAAACAGTTTAGTTTACACCATGATTCCGAGCGACACGTGGCTCGACGTCCTTCAGTGGCATTTCGCTTTCGCCCTGGGAGACCTCTCGCTGATCTCGCGACGCTTTGCGGCTCTGATTTCGAACAACGCCGGCACTCTGCCTCGTCGCGTGTTCACGGACGTTCGGCTAAGGCCTTGCGGTTACGATCGTCGATACTACTATCGAGTCACCTTCGACGATGAGCAGCGCAGAATTCGCAAGCTAGGTTTTCAAATGGACATCTATTTGGAAACTCTCGATCTTCTGCTACGAATGATCGCATCGAGCAGAATCGAAGGGCGTTTAGTGCTTCAGAACGCTACCGTCGACCGCAATTTCATGGACATTTTTCACAAATATGCTCACTCCATTGACATCGCAGGTTGGTGTGTAGGCTTTCGCCGCTCTCTCTAGACCTTTACCGTCATAATCAGCCAGAAACCCGAATCGTAAGACTACCTGAAACTCAAAATTACGAATCAGGGTGCAACCTTTGAGGTAGAATTTTGGCCGCAAAAATTTCGTCCTTAAAACACGCCCTAATTCCCCTCGCCACCCTACCCCGTAAAGCTTTTGCCCTAAGACATACGGTACGATCCGGTATGAACTACAGTTTTTTATCTCCATCTGGTAGTTGTGGATAACGACGCCCTCACGGGTGGGCAGGAGCAGACCCCAGAATAAGTCTAATTCAGCCGACATGGCCCTCCTCCGCCTCGAGCCGTCATAGATTTGAACACGAGATCCCCTTGACGGCGCCTGCACTTGTACACACGTGCCGCTAAAAATGAATAAAATACATCGTTGTAGGCACTCTCGATCTGCGGCACGTAACCTACAAACCCGAGGGTATCGTGCGCGAGCTTCTCAGCTCCACATTTCGCTACATAACTATGGTGCGGGTGTACACAGCGACCGAGGAATTGCTTGAAACGTGTGCTAAACACGGGATGGAGCTCAGAGTTGACACAATGCCCGCATTGAACATTATCACCTTCTGCTTCGGGCACCCGGATTTCGCGACGCGTCGTTGCCTAACTGTCCGCCAAGCATACACGACCAGTGCTTTCATAGAGCACCTGTTACAGGTAAGACTATTAAGAATCGCGCTTTTGGAGTGGTTAAAATTTCATGAATTCGCTTAGCGTCACAAAAGAACGCCGACAAACATCGAAGCGGAACTGACGATTAGAACTCTCCCGGAACAGAACGCTGGTCGCTACGCATTCATCTTCGATGGGCCCAACGGACGACTGGTTCACGACGGATGCGCGCTCACCATAACTCGCCTTAAAGGCGGTGGTCTCCATGTGAAGCGCGGAAAAAGCGCGAAAACCGGTTCACTTTCTCTCGCTTAATCTTTCTTCGTAATAAATCGCCAAGTCCTTAACTGACCAAGTTGTCGGATTTTGAGATACAAAACAAATAAAATAACTAACATGTGAGATCTCTTCGTCCTACTTGTTGAACAGTTTCACGTCGTATTGTACGGCAATGTAGGCAGCAGCAGTTCCTAACAGTGCATGAAGTTACTTACCTCCGGGGCAGAGACAGACGCTACCCTGGCAGCCGCACGGGGACGAGCAGAACGGGACACAACCGCCCCATAATTGTGCTGAAAACTGCGCTTTAACGGACCCTAACATCGTAATGTCAAAACAAGAAACCAATACAATTAGCAAAGACGAATTTAAGCTTACCAATGGCCTGTCTATGGATCGAATTCTGTGGCACAGCATCCAGCGGAAGCGCCTCAGCGATGAGGACGCATGCGAAGAACAACAGGTAACACTATGGTCACAATGACATCCGTGATCCGTGATCCGTGGCCCGTGCACGGATTCGGGTGGTCACAATGAGCGATTTTCACGGATTCCGTGCACGGACCCGTGATCCGTGAAATTTCACGGACGTGCATTGTGACCACCCCCCAAATCCGTGCACGGATCCGTGCACGGACGTCCGTGACGGACGCCCGTGATCCGTGGTTTTCGTCCGTGATCCGTGAAAAAACGTCACGGATCCGTGCATCTTAGTATCAAAAAATTTGATATGCACGGATCACGGACGTCCGTGATCCTTTGTAAAAAAATCGTGTGCCAAGTATGTTTAGCATGTACAGCATATGATGAACGTGTCGAAATCATACTGTGGGCGGCACCTGTGAATAGAAAACATATCTCTCGTGATTCCTAGGGCATAGCTTTTGTAAACATTCAAAAGCTGGGTTGAAAACGCCAAAAAGACTGTCAAAAATCTCATTATCTTAGTCATTTGTTAATTGAAATTTGCTGAAATTTTTTATCCTGCTTCCGCAGTAAATACTACGCCTTTCTAGCGAAAGTCGCCTCCAAAAAAAGTCCATTTGTGGCCTTTAGAGAATTTACGATGAACTGAAAACGATTCCCACGGATGCTGGTCACGGACGTGTAATGTGACCACACTCTAGTTTTCCGTGATCCGTGATCCGTGCTCGCATCACGGATTCCGTGCACGGAGCCAAATTTCATGGGACCCGTGCACGGAATCCGTGAAAAATGCCCGTCACGGACGTAGGTGGTCACAATGGCGTCCGTGCACGGACCACGGACACGGATCACGGATTGCATTGTGACCATAGTGTAAGGCAGAACGACGGTTCGCAGCGATGATTGGACCATTGTACTGGGAGCTGTTGGGATAACTGAGTGTTAGTGGGTGCTTTCATGGAGTAATTTCAAAGACGCTTTTAAGGACCTTGGCGAAGAGAGACTTACGTCAGCGTTCGTGCCAAAATATGCTTTTCTGCACATTTCAGCGTAAAAACACTCTTTGGTGTAAACGTTGTTCCGAAGCAACCACACCACCACGACCACCCAGCTACGTCGCATTCGCGGAACAACGCTTCAGTGATGTTCTTATCAGCTGCTGCCCCCAACGTCCGTGTCTCTAGCTGAAGTACTCTGGAAGTAAATGCACAAGTCACGACGTGTGCACATGCCGGTAAGCACATGTGTACGAGACGCAAGTACGTCGCAGAACGAGAGGCAGAAAAAATCTGCATTTTTTTCCGTTTTGAGGCTGAAGTTTTTTTGGAATCCGGAAACCCTGGTCGCTTGCTACAAAAGCGATCCTCTTATTAACACACAGTGAAATGCTACTTGTTGAAGAAGAACCTGGTTTTTTTCCGCGGTTTTCAAGGACCCTTAAAAAAGAAGCGGACCGCTCGCCCAAACGGTTTCTGTACGATTCTGTGACAGGTAAATTAGGGGCTATTTTAACTTGGTAACTCCTTGACAGAAAATATGCGATGCACACGGCCTCACGAAATCCGACAGTTAGTACTTTGGATGCCCGTATCCGGCTAAATTTTATGGCCCGATAAGGCACCCTCGAGGGGACGCCACCTCCCGATGTGGGACCAGGGCCGTTAATTCCGTATCGGACCCGGTCCGCCACGAATCACGTTGCGGGTCGGCAAGGTTACCTTCATTGACACCTTTATGGAGCTGCTACTTTAGCGACGCAAGCATGAAGACCGGACGCATCCTTTTGCAGGTGTGCGAACCGTCTGCTGCCCTCTACGTCTCCCACGTCGACACTCCCCTTTGCGAAGCGGTCGTCCACTTCTACCACGAGAAGGCCGTAAAGAACCTACCTCATAGAAAGCGAAACCGACGGCTCCAAGGAGGCCGTGCAAGGCTGGCTTCGCATGGAGCGCGATCGCGCTGAGACCTTTATGGAGGATCGTCGAAATCGAAATCGAAAAAAGATGTGCATCGTCGAAATCGAAAAAAGAAGGATTATGTCCGCTTGATTTCTGATCAGCTTGAGCTCGCAAAGCAGGAGGCTCAGCATCCCATTGCTTGACCGTCACATACACTATTCGTTACCGTTACGCAATTTAACCCTTTCATTGTTCTCACTTGTCATTCCTCCAATAAACAGCTAAACGAGAAAGAGCAAAGCTTACACGAAAACCTTGCGAATCCTTAAAGTACAATGGTTTGGTCCACTCTAAAAAAGGGTCGCCCCTAAATGCTAGCAACCAGCGTTACAGGGAGACTTCAGAAAACAGGTTACACAGAGACTACGTGGGGCAGGGAGGGTTCGGCCATTTTTTTGCCTTACCTAGGTGCAAAAAGCGCGTTACATGGAAGGAGGGGACAGAAAAAGCAATTTAAGCGTTACGTATTTTCTAGACGCTACCATATCTCGAATGAAAGCCCATGGTGTGGTATCATGTTTCGATACTCGGAAAAGTTTATCACCCCTCGTTACAACCACCGACGGGATAGTCACCAATGAATGCTCGATTGACCAATCAGGTTTGTGCATGTATCGCAAAACAAACTGGACCTTACGGTATGCATGTGGACTAGTGGTACCCCCCGGTGCCGTTCCTAGCTTACTTACGTATGTACGTACTCTCCACTACCGCTGGCTGGTCCTAGCCTTTAGACTATACTTAGACGGCCGTACCGTAATACGGGCCGTACCGTACTGCGTACCGTATTCTACGGTACCGAGTGCGGTACGGGGGGTCGTGACCAGTACGGAGTACGGTACGGCATGGTTTCCTGGCTAAAAATGCACTAGTACGGCAGTACGGTACGGTCATGATACGGCCGTACCGCATTCCGTACCGTACTGTACGGTACGGAGTACGGTACGGGGAGGGTCAGTACGGTACGGTACGGGGTGTGTCGCGTCTAAGTATACTTTAGACATCGGCTGAAAGCTACAATTCAATTAAGAAGTTATTTCTCAGTATATGTCTTTGCAGTAGCATCAAGGTATTGCCTGTTTCATCTCGGATGGCTAATACTGAGTATTTTAGCGAGGATCGGATTTCAGCGGCGTGATTCGTCCGGTGCCGCAGAGTGCGCTAACATAAACAGTCGTCGATTACGCCGCCGATTCCACGTAAAATTCACTGGTTGAACGAAGGTCGTTGGATATCAGCTATCATAGCTTAACGAACGCTTAGCTATGAAAATTAGACCCCCGTGTCGTGAACCTACTCCAAGTTACTTGTACCGCCACGTGCACCATTCACGGAATACGTCACGGGAGCCTGTCTTGAAACCTGTCCGTTAACCAAACCTTTACTGCTTCGTTTTGCCGTCCCTATGGTTCGCTATTTTCGTGACTTTAATGTATTAAAGTCTGCCGTGCGTACTGCGAAAAACCTGCTTGTCTTCACAACTATAAAGGTTCGCCGTTAAGCTATGCTACCGAACGAAGCGTGGCTGGACGTCCTTCAGTGGCACTTCGCTTTCGACTTTGGAGATCTCTCGCTGACTTCGCGATGCTTTGCGGGTGTGATTGCAAACAATGCTGGCATACTGCCTCGCCGAGTGTTCACCTCTGTTTGGCTAAAGCCCAGCGAGATCAGTCAACAGGTCGATTACCGAGTCACCTTCTTCGACGATAATCGGAAAATGTGCCTAATGGACTTCCAAAAGGACATTTTTGACGACGCTGCCGATCACCTGCTGCGAATGATCGCCTCGAGCAGGATCGAGGAACGTTTAGTGTTTGCGAACTCTGTCATCGACGGTGATTTTCTGGATGTCCTACACAAATACGCGTACAACGTCGACATCACAGGTTAGTTCAAGTTATCTGTGCGGGTGAGTATTAACCCTTATACCTTGTTAACGTGCACGACAGTTGAGTGTTTTGAAGAGTCAAACGAGCATCTTAGGCTTCTCTGACTCACAGCAGACTGGAGCTGATTGCCCTTCTACCCTTCATCCTTTACTTTTTAGACATAAAGCTTCGTCACTCGTACCATAATACGGCCCATACTTGTACGCGTACAAAATAGGCTAATTTCAAAGGGTTCTGGGCAGATTCTAGCCGTTCCAGTTTTTTCAGTTATGTTTTGGTCCAGCTTGACCTACTTAGCGTTCTTTTACAAGAGACCCACTGTGATTCTAGTTTTGCTCGAAGGAAGTTGGAAGGAGTAACCCTAATGGTAACCCTAATTTTGCATGTCTCCAGCAGCCCTACCTCCAAAATTGTGCGCCCCCTTTCACACAAGGTCCTTGTCATCTTTGGCTTACCTACTTTCGATTTTTGCTTGAAGGAAGGAGCCTAAGCTTGTTTAAGGATGTACCAAGTAGTCAGGGGCCGAAAGCGGAGGAGTAGGCGCAATCAAAAGCATGCAACTGACGAGCAACCTTACAGGCAGTCTGGAGCTTCTGAACGTAACCTACGAGCGTGCGGATAGCCTGCGTGAGCTTCTCACTTGCACTTTCCACTCCATATCGAAGCTGACGGTGGACTCGACGACTAAAGAACTTATTGAAATATGTCTTCAACAAGGACTGGACCTCCGCGCAGACGTGATGCCCGCATTAAACATTCTTATTTTCTGCTTTGGACACCCCGACTTCGGCACGACACGTCGCAAGCTGACTGTCCATGAAGCATTTACTACTGAGCATTTTATAACGCAGTTGATAGAGGTAAGCCTCTTAAAACTTGTTCATCGGTTCAGCACTCCGAAAGACCCCGTCGGTTTGGGGGGGGGGG
>JNEY01000608.1:43501-53688 GCA_020875895.1 Aphelenchus avenae | reverse complement strand
GTACGCCACTGGATGGGACAGCCCCTACCCGTGCCGTACGTAGTCCGTGCCGGAGCGACCGGTCCGTTTGCGAAAATACCCAAAAATCGTACTTTGGTCCTCCGATTTCGTAGCCCGCAGTCTTGAACTCCACCCAGCCATCCATGCAGTTTTCATTACAAGTCGGAGCCGTGACGGTGGACAGCTTGACCTCTACGTGACCGCCTGTCGTTCCGTCGACCTAAACCACGCGTAAATGGGAAATGAAAATCACAACAAGCATGGACACAGCTGGCCGCCGGGGAGGCGGCCAGCCACATTGGCTAGACCTCCACCATTAGTTAGGCAATGCTTACGTTTATGTGGTAGTAGCAGCATGCGGGTGGACCTCGATGGTGTCTGTGTTCGGCCGGAGCTTCTACGTTTCCAAAGAGAGTTTCCCATGAGTCGCTAGCCTAGAAAGGGAGATGTCAGTGGTCTGCGTAGTAGCGCACGCTGCCTTCTTCGACATCACTCACAAAAACGGCTTTGCTGCAGTCCGGCGGCGCTCCATTGTCGCCTGCTGCGAGATGGTTGCATGTTCCGGCAAAGCCTTCCGGGCAAATGCACTGCTGGCAGTTTTTCGGGTTCGGGAAGCCTCCGTTTTGGCATCTAGCGGCGTTAGGAACGTTCAAACAGCTTTCTAAGTTCAAATGTATTTTGCCATTCTGGAAGCGTGTGCGCTTACCGTGGCACCGGTACAAGCGATTCACAGTCCAGAGGTCCATGAAAGACGGCCCGTACATGCTGCCCATTGCCCTTTTCAGCGCGGGGAACTTCGATTTCATGTGCTCGTCTAAGACTGGAACATTGTACCACACGCTCAGCTTCGATCGTACCCTCAGGATAGTGCATTACGCTGCCCCAGTCGTAGGGCTTGCCGAAAGTGGTCGTCTGGTCGACCGGCTCGAGTCTGTAGTTGTGGTCTGTGCCGGTCACGGTCAGCCATCGGTCGCGATCCCAGCGTTGATGCTCGTGGATGAGGCCTGTAACGGAAGACATAAAGTCTGCGTTCTGAATTAGACACACAGGAAAGAATCTGCGTTCCCTTCTACGGTGCGCACGTAGGCGAACTTTCAGTAAAAATTTTTCTAATATATTGCGGATTGGCTTTTGCGGCGACCCATTTGACATAATCGGGATTACAAGCATTTCTGAAAGCACCGTTATTGTGGTTTCCAAACAGGAAAACCGTGGGAATTCCGAAAAGGAATTCCGAGGCACCCCTCGCACGAACAAAAGGTGCTGAGGCCTCCGAATACGGCTTTTGCATCTTACGGATCTACGTTCATCAGACAGTGCAGTGCAGCTATGGTTACCAGAAGTAGGCACAGTTCAGCTTAGACGCACACACCACACAGCTCATACACTTACCCATTGCATGGCCCATCTCGTGCATGACAGTTTGGAACTGAAATCACAACCGCGTTTAAATATTGGCTGAATCACTTCTCACCGTCAGCGGCTGTTGAATCCATTCGTCATTTTCCTCGTCGTGCACGTCCTCTCCAAGGTGAATTTCCTGCTCTAGCGCGAAACGGTCAGGCCGCCGTCCCAAGGTCGAGTGAGCTTTGTCGCCATCGCCTCGAGTGATGTAGACCTGGTGTTCGACGGGCAGTCCCTCGGTCCAGTCGATGCACGTGCGCTCGGACCAGTATCTGGCCGCGAATCGAATCAACGCTTCTTCCTGTTCTTCTAAAACATAGCGATGAATAGTCGCTTAGAAAGCCCATGAGCGCCTACGAGGATCCTGTTCTCGTCTTCTGGGAAAAGACTTTTTTTGCGAGTCGGTGAGTCGCTTTTACCGAAGCCCAAGGGAAACCTTTGGTTTTCGGCTCCCAGCTTGGGAAAAAAGAAGATATGCACTTAGGATTTTTTGGGGATGTATTCTGTTAGTGAACTCGAAGGGCGTTTTACGATGTTTGGGAGGCGTTGATGCTTTTCCATCGCCCCACGAAAGATTCTTCCCACACCGTACAGTAGAAAAGAGCCCTCTTACCGAATCCTCCGCCTGATATGCTATAGGGAATGACCACAGAGCGTCCTGTTTTCGGCCAAAGTGTGTTCACTTCGTTGGGACCGACGACGAATCTGCCGGTGATTGCGGCAGCCCGGCGGACACGCGTCAAGTTTGCGGACGGCAAAGCTCCTGTGGGGACAAGGACGCAGAGGAACACTGGTAGGGCTAGCGTTGGTATCGTTGGCGTGGTGCGCATCGTAACAGCTTGAAGCCGTATTGAATGACCGTGATTTTTGTTCGCGACCTTTATATATAAAGATTATATCGCGACCGAGCTATACGCAGCCTAGATTTTAGGCGCCGTCTAGTCTGTGTGAGCTGCTTTTCATTGCACAGCTGCTCCGTCTGGGTCCTGGTTCTTTGAGGCATGTTGATAGAGGACATCGTATGCGCAGCGTGTTCCATCGCACGTAGCTTGCTGGTGACACTTGACCAGAGAACCTCCAGTTTCCGTGAAGACTAGCCTCTTGCGTGCGCAGCGACACGAGTCGGGGTTCACAAGAATTGTTTCAGAATATACTATAGCTTGCGAGCTCAATGGAATGCACACATCCGGTCCCCGCAATCTGGACAGAATGAACTATCTTTGAGCTCTGTAACATGCAGTACTGCTCAGAACGCACAAGAGCAAGCAGGTACGTACAGCTTGGCATGTTGCATGCATTTTCCAGATTGCACCCAATACGTAGACCTTTGCCTGACACAAATTATGGAATTCCTGTGCTTCAGTATGCGTCACGCTTAGTATGCATGATTTCACGCTTGCGTGTGCAAGGCATGGCATGCTGCCAGCTTTTCCTACAATCTGATAAGCCCTCTCTCACTCTGGGGGGAGGCATGTGAACTGGAAACTTTTGGAACAGAAAAGCAGCGCTTTAAGTTATATGTATTCGAGCGGCTGCATGCTCTCTGCCAGACAAGCAAACGCGTCTAAAAGCGTAGCTCGAATCCTTCCCACGGAAGCAATGGAAAACACAATAGTGAGGAATGTAGAAAACGTTCCTTGTGGAAAGCCTTGTTAACGTCGCTTTCGCTAGTCGCAAAATGATGTCACCGGCGATGTTAACCAGTCGTCCGCCGGGTTCATTTTCACATTCCTTATCAGCGTGCAGCACGCTTCGTTGGACCATCGATGAGGTCAGGAAAAGAGCCAAGACATGCTCATTTGGGGCGTAAGAAGGGTGTGCTTGCAATGGCTTGCCCAAAGTAATTGAGACGTAATTGCCGTTAAGTTCCGGTTTCGATGACGTTGAACCTTGACGATCAGAAATGAAGAACGTTGTTGTCATTTCGGAGGCACGCCCATTGGAACATTCAAAACAGTTATCTTTGTGCTTACCCGTAATCAGTGGTAGCTCGAAAACCGACTACTGGCTGGGTCTTCCATTATGACCCTGATGAGAAGCATCCTGCTTCTCGCTGTTTGTACGGCGTTGCCGACTTCGTGTGCATTCCAGCGGAGTAGATTGCGGGTATGTTTCCATCTGTTATGCGTTGCTGAGAACCGTGAGTATCCGCGGGACCATAGAGCGCGACGGAACATAGATATTATGCAATTCGCCAAGAATGCCTAGTTGGGGACTACATCGATATTTTGGAAAATTAGCTTCTTGTGGTCTTCTGAAGACGCAGTTTGGGAGGGCAAACGGTCAATGAATGTAGGAGGGAAAAGGACACTGCGCCGTAGTGGAGCCCGGCGACCAACCTGTATACCGTACCAGTACGGCATGTAGAAACGTCGGTTTAGTCAGAAGCGAGCAAGACCATCCGCAAATGGAAACCTGAAAAAGTTGTATCAGACGGTTCCGCGACAATCAACGAGCCGGTATCGTTTCCGCTTTTCGGCTCGGGAACCGACCGTGAGTTCTTCGTTGTAAATGCCGCCATCGGAACACCGCGTAAGTGCGCCAAGTCGACTTTTTAGCTGTACTGAATACTATGACTTGCCTCTTTCATGCGTTTACGCAATTTACCAGACATTTTTAGCTCAGTTCTTTAACCTCACGCTCGACACCTTCACAGGCGGCGTCGTCGTGTACACCCGCGACCCTGTTGTGCCGCCAGCACAGAACGAGCAGCGGTGTACTGTCTGCGAATGTGCTACGCAGAATCGAAGGTTTTATAGCGAAAAGTAGGTAAATTGCAATAAGACAGGACTGCATCGCTTATAGTTCATCGAGTACGTATCGGCTGCTAGAGGGCGGAGACGACCACGGCGCTTACGTGTTCGGATATCGCCTCGTACCGTACGCCGACGTATGTATATTCTTCCACTATGCGATTTGCGAGGCTCTTTTAGGCGAACTGCGTGAAGTACTTTAACGGGTTTATGCCTACGGGGAACGCCTCCAGTGATTACGTACACGTACGCTACCACGACTTTAGCTGGCGATAGGAACAGTCTATGTCCTTTTTTAGCTCTGCGCCTCGGCACCTCATGGGCAGTGCATTTCCAATGGAGTTCCTAGGGTCAGGACTAGCTTACTGACCGCCGACCACGTATCGGTACCGCTAAACTCCGGCTGGAGTAGTGACGGTATTCTGGGCTTGCACTGGTACGACTACATCAGTGTGCTGAACGCGTTCACCGCTAAGCAGCTGAGCATCGCCGTCAAGAGGTAAGCCGACGTTGCAAAGTTACGATTATGACAAAGTTACAGGCAAGGAACGGAAACTGCTGGCAGCTCTATCGGATACTTGACGCTAGGAGGCAGAGACAACAGCCAATGCAAAGGAAGTTGGGTCAGCGTGCCTCTCGGTAAAGGTGTTTACGACGACGAAGGCTGGTGCTTTGCAATCTCGAAGTGAGGCACTGGATACTTAAGGCAGTTAACCAGTAGAGCTTCCAGGACTTCTCTGGGCGGCAGACTTCTAGAGGGCGGCAAGCAGCTTCAGGCTTGCGTGGACTCCGTCAGTCCGTACCTCGGTGTGAATCACACCGTGCTGGCAAAGATCGCACGCGCAGTTAACGCCGACTATGACTTCAAGACCGACAGATACACCGTGGAGTGCGCAAAGCGGCAAACTGCTCCGGACCTTGAATTTTACGTGAACGACGACACGAAACTCAGCGTTTCGGCCGTTGACTACATCCGTCCGGTAAGCGAATGTTTTCCCAAAATATTGGCCCCGTACTCCGTACAGTGCTGGTACGGAACGGACCGTAATGCTGTATGGTACATCGAAACAACTCGAGCCAGCCATACCTTGCTCTGTTCTAGGCGACCGTACTCTGAAACGCGCATGTACACTTTGGAGTACGTTTTGGGCCTGGGTTTATTTCTGCTCTGGCTTCTGCAAATTTCCTCATCGTTCAACGGTGTTTTAGTTTTCGACAAGTGGGAAGTGCACGCTGATGGTGACGACCAACGAAGGGTACTTTGACGCTCCGCTGTACTACGAGTACTGGATGCTCGGCATTCCGTACCTTCGTTCCAACTGCGTCGCAATGGACACTGTCAAGAAAACAATGAGTTTCGCGAAAACCAAATGACTTTCCAATGACGTGTTGCACACAGAACAATCCGCAGTGCTCAACGATAAAAACGTTTAACGAATTTACGCCCACAACTCATAATCAACCGTCGGCGTTTGCTGCAAGATTAGCCGAAACAAACGTTTCATTCAAACAGTACAACAAAAGTATCATACATGAAACTGAAGCTATTCACCCTTTATATATGGTTCTATCACTAGAGTTTTGAGCATTGATGTTATCAATACTAGACGGTGGCTAACACTTACTTGTGTTAACGTCGCCAGTCGACATCGTCGTTCGAAAAACTTCGGCGAACGATCTTTTTCATAGGCTATGGGTGCTCGGTACGTTGTTTGATCTGCAGTCGTTTGCTGTAGATGGGAGGCGTAAGCCACTCGCCCAGAGCGGTTTGCGCCCAAAGTCCGTGAATAAGTAATGACCGACGCCCTAGTCTATAAAGCCATCGACTCGCATCGGCTACCCCAATATCTAAAAGCGTTTTGACAGCGGGGTGCAGTTATCGGGAACGATGGCGGAGATCGCCGCCAAATATGAGCAGTCAGCACCCGTGGGAAGCGGTTGAATCAGCCATATAATTCAGAAAGCACAACATTTGTTTGCTCAGCGTGTTTATGGTACTAGCCGTGCAAACCCTCATGCATGATCTCATCGCCGCTAGCATTGGAAAGTGTAAAATTTGCCCCGAACCTGGGCCTGATGTCGGAGAATACAATCGACGACGTTGCTTGGTGAGACGCACCATTAGTTGGCCGGCACGCATGATCAGGCTGAACTTGGCGGCGGCATATAAGCTCTTTGGCAGGGAAATGAAAGCATCAGTGTCCTCAAGTGTCCCACTTCTACAATGAACTCCTACGTCTGCTGTATTCTGTTCGGCGTCGTCTGCGCAGCAGTTGCCCAGGGCGGCGGGTCCGGCGGACCAGGCGGCCAGCAAGGCGGAGGCTTCGGTGGTCAAGGCGGACCCGGCGGGCATCAGGGCAGCGGTGGACCAGGCGGCCAGGGAGGCTTCGGCGGACCAGGCGGCCAGCAAGGCGGCGGCCAGGGAGGCTTCGGCGGACCAGGCGGCCAGCAGGGCGGTGGTTTCGGTGGCCAGCAAGGAGGCGGACCAGGCGGCCAGCAAGGCGGTGGCCAAGGAGGCTTTGGCGGGCCTGGAGGCCAGCAGGGCGGTGGTTTCGGTGGCCAGCATGGAGGCGGTCCAGGCGGCTTCTAAGCAATTACCTGCCTATGAACTTTGCTTAATGTTTAATCACATAAATATGTATCTTCGCCGCGAAGCAATTACTGTGACATTCAGTACAAAGAAGTAGTGAACTATCTGTAGTTAAAACTACCACTAACTTTTAGGAAGATACATGCTGCACTCTAAACTTTGCTCGTGCATGCGTGCACGTCATACGTCCTGCGGTACCGATTGTAGAAGAATGCAGTCTGCGGAATTCAAGCGTTATTTGACTCAAGCAAGATCCGGGCATTGCAAGTATGATACGCATTGGGCTGCTGGAATGCGCTCGATTAAAGCCATAAATTCAGGTGCATGCAGACGGGACGGAAAGCTGGCATAGGCCCAGAATGTCCATTGCCCAATGTTCGTGTTGTTGTTGCGCTACTATGTTGCGTCATGTCGATCAGAAATTGAGAGCCTTGTTGCCCTTCTGGTGACCCACGCAGCGAAAATAGTTGCCCCCTCGTGCTTCCACCGTAAGCAGTGGTGGCTTTAAAAGAGCGACGACTGACCGAGTACATCAACAACCCCGGGGCAACGGGCTTGCCTGTGGAGGTCCTGACCGGTCCGAGGGACTGAAAAGCGAGACGCGGCCCCGGGCCCGTCGGGCCTCTTTAAAGCCAGGCGTGGGATAGGCCCGGCCCGGTCCGGCATATGAAGAGTCTGATCTTTGAAAAAAGCGCATCCTGCTTTTTAAAACTGCCCTACCATAGATTGTTGTTTTGCGTACAAGCAGCTATCATATCGTTATGACTCAATTTGAGAAAAGTGTGAAACGAAGAGGCGACAGCAAAGGCCATCCAGACACAGTCTTAAGCTATTCTTCTAAGAGCAGCTATTGAGCATTAGTGTCAGGCATCTCAACAGCCGCTGGCCGCCGTCTGGGTCTTGCACGTCTTCCGACAGACCAGCTTCATGATCTTGGCGTACGGGTGGCCGTCGCAGCTGCCGTACTTCTGGAGCATTGCAGGACAGTTGGAGCGCAAGTCAACCGCTCGACGTTTTCGTTTGTTACAAGCCGGGCCGGCTTGCGGCGTGAGCGCTAACGTTTATATGGTAGTAGCAGCATGCTGGTGGACCTCGATGGTGTGCGTGTTCGGCCGGGGCTTCAACGTCTCCAAAGAGGGTTTGCCAAGAGTCGCTCGCCTAAAAGGACGAGAACGATGCCAAATTAGTTCAATGATCTACACAAGAGAGCACATCGCTCCCTTTCCATCGGCATGACTTACAAATACGGCCTTGCTGCAGTCAGGCGGCGCGCCGTTGTCGCCCGCTGCGACGTGGCCACACGTTCCGCCGAAACCCTCCGGGCAAATGCACTGCTGGCAGTCTTTCGGGTTCGGGAAGCCTCCGTTCTGGCAACGGGCGACGTTGGAAACGCCCAAACAGCTGTCTAAACCGAAAGGATTTTATCGTTCTGGAAGCGTGTGCGAACCGCGGCAGTTGTACATGTGATTCACCGTCCAAAGGTCCATGAAAGACGGCCCGTACATGCTGCCCATTGTCCTTTTTAGCGAGTCGTACCTCGACGTCAAATTGTCGTCTAAGATTGGCAAATGATTCCACACGGTTGGCGTCGACCTTACTCTTCGGATAGTGCATCACGCTACCAAAGTCGTAGGGCTTGCCAAAGGTGGTCGTCTGGTCGACCTGTTCGAGTCTGTAGTTCTGATCAGTATCGTTCACAATCACCCACCGGTCGCGGTCCCAGCGTTGGTGCTCGTGGATGAGCCCTGTAGCAAACGTCATAAATTCTGCGAGTGCGGTGTGTAGGCGAACTTTTAATAAAGAACTTAATGAATGTATTGCATATTAGGGTTGGCGGCGCTTAGTGGTGGCCTATTTTGCCTAGTACTAGAGCGTTTATTCTCTTATCTGAAAGCACTTTTGATCGGCCTTCAGAGCTCGAAAACCACCGGACTTCTCAGTTCGTAAGGCGGAATTCGCAGGCACCCCTGGTACCGAGGTAAAGTGCATAAGCCTCCGTATACGACTCAAAGTGGCGGGTCGATCTACAGGAGACTGAATAGTTCACACAAAGGTTACAAGAAGAACCGAATATTATTTAACTAGTACCCTCGGGAGTGCTTTTATAGAGAATACGGTCAGCACAGTTGAGCTTGTAGATACGCAGAACATAACCCACACACTTACCCATTGTATGGCCCATCTCGTGTATCACGGTTGAGAACTGAAATGAATACCGATTTCAGACGTTGGCTAAAGACGTTAACTTCTCACCGTCAGCGGCTGTACTATCAACTCGTCATTCTCCTCGTCATGGAAATCCTCGCCAAGGTGAATTTCCTGCTCTAGCGCGAATTTTTTCGGGCGCTTTCCCAAAGCCGAGTGAGCTTTGTCGCCTTCGCCTCGAGTGATGTAGACCTGGTGTTCGACGCGCAGTCCCTCGGTCCAGTCGACGCACGTGCGCTCGGACCAGTATCTGGCCGAGAAGCGGATCAACTCTTGCTCGTCTTCTTCTTAAAAACATAGCGTGCGATAGTCAATTAGAATGCCCATGAGTAACCTACGAGGATTCTGTTCGCGTCTTCTGGGGAAAGATTTTTTGCGGGTCTGTGAGGAAATTTTTTCGTTAAGCTAACTTTCAAAATAAAACTCCAATGGCTTGAGAGATACTCTAAAGGAAAACGTAGTTTTTAACCAAATCCTGCAAATATTACCAGAATCCCGCTCGGACCAGTACTTGGCCGAGAAGCGGATTAACGGTTGTTCATATTCATCTAAGGCAAAGTGTGCGATATGAGAATACCTATGGTCAGACGCGCGGATCTTGTGCTTGTCATGAAGGAAAAGGCTTTTTAGAGGGGCGTCGGAGGGGAAGGGGTGTGGGAGACATTTCTTGGATCCCCGCCAAGATGCGTCTAGGATTTTTCGAGTTTCTGATTCCGCTATTAGTGTTAGTTAATAGTTATTAGTAAAAAGCGTATATTGCGCTTTAAAAACTTGAGAGCACTTTGGTGCCAAACGTAGAAGTGGGCCAAGGTCCAGCCACGCGGACCCGAGGCCCGGCCCAAAGCACAACAGCTAGTCCGGCCTAAGCCTAGGCCCAACCTGGGATGGGCCTGTGCCGCTTAAAAGCCCAACCCCAATTGTTCATGGTTGTTTTGTGCCGAGCCCTTAAGAAAAAGTCACCTCACAAACGCCGAAAAAAGTTGGCAAGCTATGCCCACCGCCCAGCGAGCTCCGTTCCACAGCGTACAAAGCAACAGATCCCCTTACCAAAACCCGGGTCCATGCTGTAGGGAATGACCACGGAGCGTCCTGTTTTCGGCCAAAGTGTGTTCACTTCATTGGGACCGACGACGAATCTGCCGGTGATGGCGGCTGCACGCCGGCCACGCGTCAAATTTGCGGTCGGGGTTTCTCCAGCGAAGGCGACGGCGCACAGAAACAGAGGTAGGGCTAGC
>JNEY01000607.1:36059-63486 GCA_020875895.1 Aphelenchus avenae | reverse complement strand
GGGGGGGGGGGGACAAGTGGGGAATTCGTACCGACTGAATCGATTGATAGCGTATTTTTACTACGCCAGGATTCGGCACTGCAATCGCCGGGCTGTTTTTGCCTCCAGCGCCTTTCGGAGCAGCTCACTTCGCGCGAGCACATTTCGGCGCGACTTCGCTTTGGCGCGGCACACTTAAGCACATGTCGGCGCGAGCTCCAGCGTGACGCTTATGTCCTGCTATGCATCCAGCTTAGTTCGCGTTATTCAGCCACCGTACACGCTTAGGCTTAGGCTGAGGCTTAGGCTGTTTGGATTTGGCTTAAGCTTAGAAATGCCAAAAAATCATTGAATGAGTTCGCGCCGAAGTGAGCTCGCGCCGAAGTGAGCTTCGGGCCGAAGTGGGGTGAACCGAGCGCCGTTTATCGTTGCGTACTCCCAAAGAGAAGCTGATTGTACATGGCTTTCGTATGACAGGGATCGCGAGATATTGCAAAAATAAAACCGAGACCACAAAAATGGTCCGAGACTCTCGGAAAACCGAGACCGGGCCGTATCACTGCGGTACGAAGTCGGCTTTTTCGAGACCTTCCAAGACACATAGAATAACATGGCACGACACTAGCGGGCGCACTGCGCTGCGAATCCTGCGCTTGGCTTCCTAGTGTTTCTAGTGTTTGGCTGCGGATGATCGGAAGAAAGCGGACACCTTCGTGAGCGTCCGGAAAAGAGGTCAACATGACATGCTTAAGGGTGAGGGGTCAGGCCAGTGTTGACGTAAACATTTTTTTGGCCCGTCGCTAGGCGTCGCCGGAGCGGACTTTCAACTATAAATTTCGTCTGTGTCGCCTGATGCGGGCTTTTTACCTTCCTGCTTTTGTTTATATGTAAAAGCCGTCACAGACGCTTAGGAAAAGAGGCATTTTAAAACAGGGCCATAGCGCCTTATTTTTTGTATTGTTGACTAGGAGGTCCAAAAGTGCTAAACCATGTCGAGTCGACCTATTTACTAGACGCTCCCATAGTTTCCCTAAAAAAACCGTCCCTCTATTTAGAACACCGTCTTCTTTTAATGCGTGCTTGATCTAAAATTCAGATTTAGCTTCTGGGTACGTGAATTGAATATCGAATTTTCGTCGGAAGATTGTCGGCAAGCGCAACAAGGAAACTACGAGAACGGAAAAGAGCAGCGTTCAGGCGTTGCGCCGTAACTACGACGCACAACGGCGACGACATTCGGGAGCCGCCGTAATTGCTTAAGCCTATTCGGCGGTTAAACGCCGTTGTATGCGCGTCAAAAGCGCTCCAGAAGGTCTCCTAGTCGAATGGACTTCTGGCGATTTCACGGGCCCGGAGAAGAACAGGTGGCGCTCCATGAAAACATGACGAATTTGGCGTCTAAGAGACCGGTGGTGAGCGGCGAGGATGTTCGTAATTGCGCATGAAAGCGATGTGGACGTGTCAGTAATCAAGTGCGAATAGAGTGAGCATGATATAGCGGAAGAATGAATATACTCATCCGCGTATGTCTACTTACGGATTCCCATGAGATCCATGAAAAGTGCTCATGAAGAACCAAGAAAAAAGTGAGCCGTTCAACGGAATGGACTACGGCGAAAAGAGTAGATTGTACACATAAAAAATCCTGATCGGTATAGCGCAGTTATATCACTATGCTCGGTGCATACGCATATGCGTACTCTTAGGCCTAACCCGGACTAGAGATCGGGAACCGTACCAAATTCGGGGCCGTACCGGTACGGTACCATACAGGTTCATCACAGGATGGGTTAGTAGGACCCCCCTCCCGACGCCCCATAACTAGTTTTTAAATCCTTTTAAATTTAAAATTTTGCATAAAAATTTAATTAGTCAATTTGTAAGTTAATTTCATTAACTCTATTTACCATATGGTTCTTGTTCGGAACGGCCTAGCAATGGCAAAAGATCATCAAATTTAAACCAAAACCATCCTATAATCTGCTTTTTCCTGCCCTTCTATTCTTTGTTCTTGCTCTAAAAAGCGTCATAAAACCATTAAGTGCCAAAAAACAGAAAAGTACCCAAGGGAAATGGAAGTAAAAGTTCTGGACAATTACAGCTTATAATGGCCACGGTACGGGGTAGACGTCGGTCTCTATCCGGGCGCATTTCTACCATCGTTGTGGCAAAATAACGAAGGTCATGAGGCACGTCGGTTGAGCAGTATTCTGCTAGGTCTCACGAATGAATGACCGGAGCGTAATGTTTTGAAGCTATAACAGTCTTCAATGCGGATGACTCCGGAGTCGTCCAGCGGTCGCAAGTGCTCGTCATCACAACTGACTCTCCGGAAGAGGCAACATTCTGGGGGAATGTGTGTCTTCGGTGCCGCCGTGAGTCACTTTCGGGAAAATGATATTTTCCCTCGACACATATTTGGGAATCGTGAATAGAGGGCGGGAGCCTTAGCGGAGTTGCTGCCGTAGCAATGGAAGAGACTTTATCCGGAAAAGTCTAACCTCGAACCAAGGAGATGCCCCGGAATAGTGATGGGTGCCCCCGCCCCCTCCCCCACCCCCTAGAAAAGCCGGACCGGCGATCCCTCGCGGGCAGAAAGCCGGACCGTATTTTACGACGGCCAACGGCTCCGGTCGCGTCTGGATTAACGGTAGAGACGGAGCGGACCCCCCCCCCCCCATGGGGCCTTGCCTTGGGCACTCCTCCCATGCCGAGTGTCGTGCCATTCCAACGGCATGACGCCTTGAACGGCATCACACTTTTGGAATTTTTTGGTATGTAAGCCGATTTTTTATGGATCGTCAACAACCGGCTGTACTCTCGGAGTCTCGCTCAATAAGCAAGTATTAACCGCAAAAGGTCGAATTATGCAGAATTTGATGAAAACTCTCAAAGAAATCTTAAAATCTAAAAATGCTTGAATTTTGGCCGAGAATTCTCTAAAAACAACGGCGCGGAAAACGGTGCTGCTTTCGTACCAGGGCCGTATTTAGCGGGGGGACGCTTTTGTGAAGAAAATTTTTTGAAACGTTAGTTAATTTAAATTTAAGGTACAAAGGCTCCCTGTTTCGTACCTGATCCGATCCGTGCCGTAACCCGTGCCGTGGTCACGGCCGGCACGGTACGGACCACGGCACGGCGTGCCATCCCTAATTAATGGCCCGGCCGTTGGTCCCGCCCTGTAATTCGAATGCGGAGATCTAAAGTCGTACCGTGAGTACTGGGCGGACAGTAATTACGGCTACTGTAAAATTAAGGTACTTAACGATTCTTTTGCGGACCGGCCATTTCGGCTTTATGGACGGACCGCTTTATGGATGGTCGGTACTTCTGTCCGTCTAAGCCCCTAAAATCCCGATTTTGGCAAGTTCTTGGCAAAAAAAAGGAAGGGCACCTTTGGCTAATTTTTCGGACGTTTTATTTGCGCACCGGAAACGCGGAATAAAATAATCGACACAATGGACGGACGCCGCGTCGCCGGCAACGCAATTCGCGTTCTCTGGGCGCATAAGTCGAGCCCCACAGGTGGTCTCCAAGCCGAGGGAAACAGGGGAACGGCATCGAATTTCCGCATTGAAATTTCGCGACTAATTCGTCAATAGGGTTGGCTACCGCTTAGTCGTTGCTAATATGTTGATTTCCCTGCAAGATCATTCCCGGGGAAACTATTTTTATGGCCAATTTTTGGCGATTTTTGAAAGGAAATTGCTTCCTAACTTCTTTCCTCGTAGTCCTACGACACGGAGAGTGGCCACTGTTTCATGAAGGCGCTGTGGTTTTCAGCTCTTAAACAAAGATTTCCAGGTTTAAAACTCCTACGCGTCGCGGCGAGCCATCGAAAGTCGAGATGGGCGCGCTTTTTGTTCGGCGGTCAAGACCTGCAGCACAAACCTAAACCCACAGGATCTTGACCGGCCACAGGATTCGGACCTACCCTGCCATGACCGCGCCGGGAGGACGAGGGGGGGGGGGGGAGGATATGGCGGACCGTACCTATTCGATCAGATCATGAAGAAGCAAACTGGAGGGGAAATGAAGGGAGAGAGCTGTCCACAAGACCGCACCCGGGGTATTCGGGTGCCAAAAGAGTTTCAACCTCGACTCTAACCTCGAAAAGCTTCTCCTTCGACCTCAAGACCAACCCAAAAACTTCCACCTCACCCTCCTCCGTAGCTATAAATTGAGGATTGAACTAGGACTATGATTGAAGTTCAGGCTTAGATTGAAGTCGAAACCCTGGACCGCACAAGTTATGCCGCCTCGTCGCATTGCTGAGGGCCACGCGCTACCCCTAAAAAGGCGCTACTTGCTTCGCACGCTTGCATTTCCGTTAAAAACGAGTTGCTCATTGAATCAAGCCGCAAACGGGACGACGGTAATTATTCGTTTGCAGCTTCCCGCAGTCGTCCCACAACGCTCATTATTTCCCGCGGTCGACTGAGCGCATGCTCACTCGCTAGCGAAGGGATGTTCTTAAGAAGAGCGCCAATATTTCCCACATGTTTACTTTGGTATGCACGCCCGACGATCCATGGCATTCGTCGCTAGTTTCGCCCGCATCCGCGCATGTACCTCAGACAAGCGGGTTCTCGTTTCGTTGCACTTTCACGTGCGCCACACATTCAATTTAGCTTTGCGTGGCCGCGAGAAGCGCTAAGTGGGCAAAGATTATGAGCGACGATGGGCTATGAGCTTCGACGAAGCTATGGAGTAAGGTCGAAGCACACACTGACGAGAAAATTGAGCATGGCAGAAGCAAAGAGTTAGGACGTCCATCGCTGAATGGGCTTAGAACCTGCGTCCTATGCTGAGGGACGCCAGCTAACATTTACAAATCCGTGACGGGAAGCCGCAGAAGTGAGCGGCAAAAATGGCGTTTGCACCCGAAAATTTACCATGTTTCGGCTTGAAATTTTTTACCAAAATTTATCTGATTCTACCCAAAAATTTTCTTTGGCTTCCCTATGTCTCTAGAGCTTAGACCCGCCATTCCTAGAGCTTACTCACTCTATTTTTAGGCGTAGGCTTAGAATTTCCAAAATCCCAGTTAGCTTGTAGTCGCCCTATCCCACGCAAGTAACAAGTAACGACGAGTAGCTATGGCTTAATTTAATTATATATCAAATTTATGGTTTTATATTTCTGGGTAGACTCATAAATTTTTGGTAAGAATCGTAAAGCCCGCAAGTTTCAAAAGAAGGTCACTTCAACCAGGGCAAGGGGCTTTAAGGGTCCAGCGGACCTTTGTACTTTTCTGCCCTTTCCGTCTCCCTTTAGTCATGGCGTCACTTCCCGAACCATACCTCGGAAGCAGAGAACGTGAGGCCTTGGACGAACATAAACTGAAATAAATCGAAGAAAAGGTCACATACTTGAGTATGTGACCGAAATGAAGCTACATACTTCGATAAAAATTACCTTTTTGCACGAAAACACAATCTCTCAAGGCAAACTGGAGCAGATATGGAGCAAATTTCGATGAAAACCTTCCTTTACAAATGAAACGAACTGAAATGAAGCCGTGGACAACTTCGCTTCATTCACTTCACCAGCGTTCCGTGAAGCTAGCACTTCACCGAAACAGTCGTGGTAGACGGACGCGACGTCCAGGAGGAATTCGGCGAGATAATACAGCAAGCGAATCTCTGGCGTGGAGCGGATTAGCCTTATTAGAGTCCTTAAGCGCTGCCTGCAGGAATCGGCAACGCGAGGAAGGAAAGAAGTAGTTGTACAGTCCCAAAACCGAAATTTTTTACCCATCCAATGACCTTGACCTACTTTCGGGGCCGCGCGCGAGAGAGGTGGTGAGATAGTGTGTATGCGAGAGAGAGGTGCTAGACAGCGAGAGAGCCCGCCAGCCGGCTGCGCATGCGACATACTTCCGGTGCCGGTCGGTACCGGGTACGGATGACCTTGACCTACTTTTTTGACTCCACACACACGGGTGGCAGGAGACACAGCTCAGTCCATACGCCTGCACCGACTTTTCTCGCGGGGATTGCGAAATGTCTAGAAAGAATTTAGCGATGCTCGAGGATTTTGTCAAGGCGGATGCTAGCTCCCTTAAGCTAATGGTGCAAGCAATGACTTGTCGTGATTACAAGATTCTCGTATTCTTTCTGCGACATCTTCTTAAGGGCGAGTACTCGTCACTACTTCACGTGCTGCTGCTTCCCCGAGCGTACACGGATTTTGCCCGGAGGGTATGCGAGTGCAAAAGCAGTGTCCGTGGGCGAAAAATGCTACTTCGAGAAGGCACGNTTGCTTCCTAACTTCTTTCCTCGTAGTCCTACGACGTCGGACCTGTTACAGAGAAACCCATTGAACCATTGGGACAAATGAACTGTACTAAACAGTGACATTAGTTGCGATGTCGGTTATCAGTAGGCCCAACTCGCACCTGACGGAGAGTGGCCACTATTTCAGGAAGGACGCTTTGGTTTTCAGCTCTTAAACAATGATTTCCAGGCGGGTTTTAGTATCGGTATCGGTATCGATCATGAGAAAATCTGCCCGCAAAAGATTTTTTTAGTGTTTCCGTCAGCCAAAACTCAACGCAAATCTTAATGCAAACCTAACAATTCCAACTCAAACCATTTAAAACATATTCGGTTAGCAGCACAAGTTGCTTCGGCGCATTTTTTTGATGAATTTAACTACATTTTTCACGTTAAAAGACTACTTTGGGGCTTCGGTATCGGTATCGGTAATGTGATAAGTATCGGTATCGGTATCGGTATCGGTCTCTTTGTTTTCATCCCGCATCCCTGATACACCCACAAAATCGGGTTTTAAGCTTCCAAAGCTGGGAATCTCAAACGTATGGGATCAGGGATGCTTTAATAACGTAGAAAGTACGTTATTTACCTTACTTAGTTGCTAATTTACATCATGAAGTTTTGGAGACAAGTTGTGGCCAAAAACATGAAAAATTTGCTCAGAAAGACGAAAAATTTGCCTGAAAAGTCACGAAAAAATTTGGTCAAAATGACGCCATTTAGCGGTAGACAAAATGGCCCGCCAAAGCTAATTTTCACTACAACTTTCAATTTTCGCTTAAGTTTGGCTTGTCTCTGCCTCGGAACTGTACAAAAAATTCAGTTTTGAGACACCCAAAAACGGGCAAAATTCGGTGAAAAGGTCAAAATTTTGGCGGAAAATGGGCAAATTTGGTCGAAATGTGTTCAAAAGTGAGTCCAAAAATGGCCCGCCGCAGGCGACACCAACGAAATTTTAGGCGAAATTTTGATATATATAGTCAAAACCCGCTCTGGGCGTCGCCTAGCGGCGGGCCACTTTATCTAGTGCTGATTACGTAATCAACGCCTTGACCCCCCTGTAATCAAATGTAATCTGAGGCCTGACCCCCTGTAAGGTTTACATATTTTCTGGATGGCCCCTAGCCGTAGCGGAATTTTACGACTACGGGTACGCCCGTAGTACGTTACGGGTCCCTATCTCAAATACATATGCGAAGCGGGGTTAAAGACCCCGATACCGTCGCGACCCTCGGTGGTCATCATTGTCAGTTTCGCCTCTTGGTGAAGTCACCCATGAAACCGGACGCAAAGCACGCGCAAGACGTATGCATGATTTATCGGGCAAGACAACGCGACGCAGTGAAGCGCACCCGGAACCAGCACGCGCATTGGTGCCCCGGGAATGCAGGCGGGTGCGTCCGGCAGGGAAAAACTTTGCGTGCCGTATTTCATACGCTTTCCTTTCCTTTACGCTTTCCTTTCTAATAAACCCCCCCGATGATTACACTGCGTCTCCGGCGAAGAGCCCGATAAATAGCAGATAGCAGACATGAATCGAAAGAATCGAACATTGTAGCCGATGTGCGACACCACAAATGGCCAATGTCCGACGCCGACTCGGTTGCCCCGTCCAACCAGGCCGTGGAAAGGCGGTAAGCGCAGATGAAGTTTACATTCGGTGCGATTTTGTGTTATCGGAATTAGCGACAAACTGGATTTATGGCGGATGATCTCAGTAACGTCTCCGGGCCGTAGGCAGGATTTCAGGATAGGCGGGGGGTGGACACCTAAAATGGGCCAAAAGGGATCAAAATTACCTCAGGTCGCTCAAATAACGTTAAAATATTAGCCTATATTTACTTATTCAGAGCCTTTATAGCTCAAGAATTTACTAATTTTCTAAAAAGTCTTCTTCACGAAAGGTTTACCCTATCAGAGGCTTATGCTTTGTGCTTTATGCTTTGGGCTTTTGCTTTGTGCTTTGTGCTTCGTGCTTTGCGCTTTGTGCTTTGTGCTTTTGCTTTGTGCTTTGTGCTTTGTGCTTTGTGCTTTATACTTTGCGCTTTTTGCTTTGTGCTTTGTGCTTTATACTTTGTGCTTTGTGCTTTGTGCTTTATACTTTGTGCTTTGTGCTTTGTGCTTTGTGCTTTGTGCTTTGTACACTTGACGACTCGCGGTCGTTTAAATTTGTTCTTTGTAATTTGTACTTGTAATTTGTACTTGTAATTTACTTTTTTGTGTACAGGCACCGCTTCCGGCACCAAATGTGGAAAACAGTGAATATGTTTTCCAATTTATTATCGTCTTTTCTGACGTTTCTTCTCGCATTTAATGGTTTCCTCTTGCTGTTTCCCAGCTATGAGTCCACCTGTTAGTCCAGCTGTGAGTGCTGCGCCAGAGCTTGGGTTCTCTTGGCGAATTCTCTCGTAACTTGCATACGGTCGCTTGTTTACTTCGCAATCCTCCTGACCCCCGTCAGTCGATAACCACGTTTTCCTTTTTGCTGACGTTACTTACGACCAGTTATAAATTGTTGAGTTACTTGATGCGTATTGCTGCTGCATTTACACTGACGATTAGCTCTACTACTCTGCGTTAGACCAGTAATAAAGTGCTGATTGCTCCAATTTAACGACCAGAAAAGCCACTAGACAACCGTCCCGAGTTAGTAATCTAATAATTGCGGATTTCGTTAGTGGGACGCTCGCCTACTTTCCGCATTCACGACCAGTCAATTTAGCGCAAGCCAACGACCAATTCTCGCGTCATTATTCGTCGTTTTCTTCTGATGGAAGGACGAATTCTTCTGACGAATTTTTTACTTCATCAGTGAGTACAGACCAGGACCAGTGGAACGTTTTGGTTAATTCCTGTCCAGTGTATAACCTCTAACGTCCTAGGGACCGCCGCCAGGATCACCAGCCGCTGTTCAGGGAACAGTTCGTGAAACTCTCCCACAGACCAGGCAACTTTTCTGACGGCATAATGATAATGTCATTAATTAAATATTCTTAATTCGGTAACCCGTCAATTCAGTAAATTGGCATTTACTGAATTAGTTTTACTGAATTAGCATTTACTGAATTAGCATTTACTGAATTGACCTGTAGCCCTTAATTCTACTAATGTCTTAAATTTTAGATTAATTTAATGATCACAAATATCAAGGCAGAACCGCCAGTGCCACAACAGAGCTGACAGAAGTGTAAAGGAACGTGTGCTAGCGGTAGTGGCAGTTTCAGAAAACGTTGTTTGTTTTTCGCTTCTTGTGTAGCGTTGCGTGCGTGCGTTGCGTAGCGTAGCGTCCTACAGACGCGGGGCTGATAATGACGACTGCACACACATTTCATCTCGTTTGACTTCTTAGGCATACATCAACAGAAGGGGCATATTAGACGCTACGTGAAATAAACCTGCAAGTCTTAAAATATCGGGGATTCCGGTTCTCGTTTTGAAATATGATAGGTCAAAAGCGTCAGCTAAGCGAGGACATCCAAGAGAGAAACCTGGAAAATACGAATGACTAGGGAATTACTCTCTGCGGAAGCGACCGGATATCCGAACTGCTTTATCCAAGAGGTACGTAGATAGGGTTCTGCGACAGCTGTCCCGCCACTCCCGATAATACACAGCGCGCAACATTCTTTGCTGCGTAGAACGCAAACTCAGGCCTTTGAGTCAACGATTTAACTCGTTATGTCCGCAAACTAAAAAGAACGAAGCAACCTAAGTTTAACGCGGCCGAACCAATAACGGTTGGCTCGTCCTTCTGCCAAGCAGAACATCGGACAAAGTTCTTTGCGCGGAACAACGGGTACTACTTGATTATGGGAAGTCACATAATTTTGGGGATGGTCACTTTTCTAACCTCATCATGGGGGAGGACCAAGCGTCTGACGCACGTATCCAAGTTAAGTAACTGATTTTGTTAAATGTTTCTAAGGGTTCTTAGTACTTTTCTTAAGAAAAATTTTAACCCCATCCTCGTAATCAAGTTGAGTGACCCCCCATGTTGAGGGTAAAAGTGACTCCCCCATAATCAAGTAGTACTGAAAAACGCTGGTCGAACTCAATCTTTAGAAAGCATTTTCTTGCGTCATCTTTTAACGCATTTTTGAACCGGTTTTACCACGCTTTGGCAAATGATTTGCCTACCGGCCTGACGCAGGACCCTGTCGTGGTCGTACTCCTGGCCAAAATGAACTAGGTATGTGTTTCGTTCGGATGTGTTTTGAATGTAAAGTAAGGACTGCTTGCTTTTTTATGCCAGACATTTGTTGAGCTTATACGTGCGCACTCTCCCACATCAAGGGATCCGGTATGTAACCGACTATGTGTTGCTGACATGTCAGGTTTTATGGAATTATGTTAAAATATTTGCAGCTCGACGGGGTTAAGTGGGTCGTAGGGAGCATCTTTTTGAAAATGCTCGTTCGGCTCCCGATGTATAAACGTTATGTTAAAATTGTGAATTTTCTAGTAAATAAAATTGAAATCATTTATGTCTGCAGCTCACTGCACAATTATTCACCGAATCCTGGAGGTAGACCGAATCGAGGCATGTTTTCCTTCAGCCTATGGCCAGCAAGGTCTTCTTTCTGACTGTTCAGCACAACGGAGTCGTCTAAGCACCTCAGGTGCTCAACATCAGCTTGCTCAAAATGGCCAGATGGCCGTATGTCATAGAGAGCGACATACCATATGTAAGCCGATATGGCAGATGTCCTATAGAAAATGCGGAAAATTCTGAAATCTAAACCGAGTCAGGGACCGGCCAAGAGTGAAAAAAGCCAACTGAGACCGAGACTTCAAATTTTGATTTATACTAGGTAGCGATAGGGTAGCAACGGTTGAAATTGCTTGCATGACGTCTTGTAGGTAACCTGCACAACTAGTCAGTTGTTACAGGAAAGTACTTGGTCACATTTACATTTCTTCTATTCGGATTCGGTTGCTTTCTGCCACAGGTATTTTATGTCACAGATTTGTTTTTTCATGTCATAGATTTATGTCACGAAGTCGCAGTTCGGAAATGTCGCCAGTTCAGACTCCCATTTGCCAAAAGATATTAAAGAGGGAAAGCACATGCAGAGATCATGTTCTTGCGCGCTCAGACAAACTAGCTATGGAAGTTCGTTCAGGACAGTTCTCTGAGTAAACCTCGAACGCCGAATCTTGGAGTACAGATCAAAACTTTCGAAAGCCATTTGACAAATAGTACACATGGGACCAAGGCTGTCCCCATGGCGGCGGCATCCCGCCCCTGGCTGCGTTATAAAGCCCCTCTGCCCCGAATCGGAGGTTGGGCAGAACACTGGGCTGTATTACATGCGTTTTCTCGGCTCGTTTTCAACACCTTTTCGACGCCCGAGACAAAATTCGTTTTGTTGCGGCTATGACATTACCGCCTTCAGTTGTGCTTCTCGCATTGTTTGTTGGGTGCACACGACTCTTCGCTAGGCGCTTTTTCTCGCTCAAGACGTGAAGGCATCTAGTCTTGACAGCGATGCCTTTTATCGGCTAGTCCCTGCAGGTTATTACGAGACTGGCATTTCGTCATCGTCGGTTGTTTTGAAGCGGGTCACCTAATAGCACAGTTCAGCACAATGGCAGCACCAACATCGGACTACGACAGGTTTTACAGCTCCGCCCTTTGGCAAAAGGGACTTAGGTCGCACCGTATGCTCCTGACCGGATGCGAGTGTGTAAGCCAAGAACCAAGCGGTAAAGTAAAGGGTCTTAAATTCCCTCGGTACACCATTATTATCGGGATTCCGGAAACGCAATCCGAGCGACATACGCTTGCGGTTCCATGTTTGGGGATCATAAGGAGCGTCGTGTGGCGCGTCTCCAGCGAAATGACCCACAAATTTCATGCGATATGACCCACAAATTTTTAAGGACCCACAAATTTCACGCGATATGACCCACAAATTTCGAGGACCCACAAATTTCATGCGATATGACCCACAACTCTGACAGGACCCACAAATTTCAAGCGATATGACCCACAAATTTAAAAGACCCACAAAATTCATGCGAAATGACCCACAACCCTGAGAGGACCCACAAATTTCATGCGATATGACCCACAAATTTAAAAGACCCACATTGTTCATGCGAAATGACCCACAAATTTAAAAGACCCAAAGCTCATGCGAAATGATCCACTAACTGGTTTGAAATGTGTGCATTCGCAAGCGTTCCCGCGCTCTACGTTCGTTCTCCCGCGTAAAATTCAGTAAGCACGGAAGGACAAATCGCCAAAGCAATTCTCGTGCTTTCTCGGGTTAGTCCCTACTCTGCGTTCTTCACGTGTGTGTTGTTTGCGGTCTGCGATGGCGGCTCAAATCGAAGTGCCAGGACTGCCTCCTCAGTCGCAACCATCAGACAGCTCAGGCAGCTCGGACGAAGACGAATTTGTTCAGGAAGAGGTTAAGCGTAGTAAGCAATCTGCGGCAGTAAGCAATATGGAACATGTCGACAGACACTTATGGCATTTTTGTGTTTGTGAATAATTTCGCATGAACTTTGTGGGTCTTTTAAATTTGTGGGTCATTTCGCATGAACATTGTGGGTCTTTTAAATTTGTGGGTCATATCGCTTGAAATTTGTGGGTCCTGTCAGAGTTGTGGGTCATATCGCATGAAATCTGTGGGTCCTCGAAATTTGTGGGTCATATCGCTTGAAATTTGTGGGTCCTGTCAGCGTTGTGGGTCATATCGCATGAAATTTGTGTGTCCTCGAAATTTGTGGGTCATATCGCGTGAAATTTGTGGGTCCTTAAAAATTTGTGGGTCATATCGCATGAAATTTGTGGGTCACATCGCTATTTTGCCCGTGTGGCACGCTTATTTTCTTCCTTGTCCATACACACGCTACGGTGTGGAGAAACCCGAGACATCCTCAGCTTTCGAACAAGTTTTCCTTCTTTTCACGTGATTTTAGTGTCCAAGGATCAGAAGACCAGCAGGGATGGGTTCTGATCGGATTTTTAATTCAGAATTCAGAATTCAGAAGCTCAAAATTAAATTCAGAATTCAGAATCGCCAAAAACGTCAGAATTTTCAGAATTCAGAATCAGAATTTTGTACTTTGCCAAAAAAGGAGCGTCCACGAACTGTTTGATCCTTACGAGTGCTGAGTATGGTCGGGCATCTTATTACGTTTGATTATATGCCGGGGGAGTCGGGTCGAACTAACGCTTGCGTAATCAGCACTTGATAAAACTGGCCCGCCGATAGGCGCCACCCAAAGCATTTTGGCTATATCAGGCATTAGGCAAGAGGCCACCGGCTTGAACCAGCAAAAGAAATAGGTAGTTGAAAATTGTCAATGGATGCTTCTTAGGCTCAGGCACACGCGAGACGGCATCGCAGAAGGTTTTTTTAGTCAGACCACGTCGTTTTCAACGCCAGGAATCCGCCAGAAATTTGACTTCCAACTCGCCTGGATGATGCTTTGTAATAACCTCTGAGCATTCTACTGGACCAAACATGGCTCTACAAAGCGAAGCAAATTTGATACTTGCTCATTCGCATTTGATAGAACATAAAAACTGGCATGCCCCTGATCGGCGAATAAGGTGAACGCGACATACAATCCATGAATGTCCTTACCTTAGTTCGCTGTGACAGTACTTTGTAACATTAGCAAAAACAGCATGATGGGTCAAATCGTCGGCCATGAGCGCCGAAATCGTCAGTTTTCAGTTCACCTTTGTTCAGCTTTCTTTTTCGTTCGCAAATGAATAAGAAAAACCTGGACGTTTCCAAAGTGTAGCATACGCCCGCGACGAATGTAAGAGCGGCGTATGCTGCCATTATATATCCAGCGCTCACACTTGGGCGCCTGCTTTGTCGGATACGCAGCCGGTAGAAGCTGGTCAACTTACTGGAAACATGTGCAAATACGCCCCTAATTTTTTTGCAAAGGCAACGACGTCCACGTCGGCCGCGGGTGCTGCGCAAAGCTTGCGGAACTGATCGTAAAACGACTTTTCCCAACCTCCTATAAACGTTTCCAAACAACATGCTGTGTATTAGAACGCTCCGTAGTTTTACTTTTTGGCGTACCTAAGCATAAGCAATAACTAAAGGCCTTCGCCGAAACCTACGCTTGAGCGATGGCTGAGCTGTCTTACTTTTGTTTCTAACTATTTTAATACTTCAGGAAAAAATCAAATTCATAGAAGAAACTCTGTTATTTTGAGCACAAAAAAGCTTCTTGCATAGCGCAGTAGCAACGTACCGACCTAAATAATCTGCTTAACATACTTGCCCTATCAACTGAAGCAAATACTGCTGTGAGTCGCTGGGCCTACGCAGTTCGCCGTGTACGCACTATACGCTGCTTGTTCAATTTCGAAAGCGGTGTTTCTGTGTACGAGAACTTAACAACTGCGTTCTTCTCCTCAGCGGAAGCTAATATATATCCAAACTGCTTTATTTGCTACTTCCAAGCAGTGTCTTCTCTCTACAGTTCCAGTGTTCAGCTGCGCAGGACGTCGGCAAAAAGGGTACTTCCGACTGTACTGATGCTCCAAACTAGACTTCTACAACCGGGCCAGGCTCGGGTGATTTAGCAGGGATGGGGATTCGGCTTCGGGTTCGGAAATTCGGTCGTTTTCCTTCCGATTCGGATTCGGTTTCCAAAAATTCGACCGAATTTCCGAATCTTTTTCGTACATCCGGCTTGGAAGAGATGGACCCTTTACTGGTCGTAGCAATCGCAAAAACGTTGATGTTAGAGCAAATGGAGCGGTTCAGTTAGTGTTCTTGAGCACCCCGGGGACAAAATCCGGACCCCGGCCCGTGCGGCCCCGACTTCGGGTCCCGCAACTGGCCCCCGCCAGCGCTGGAAAATGGGGCCGGCCCCGCGGTATGGGGTTGGGGGGGGGGGGCGGCCCTAAAACTATATAAATCAGGTAAAAACAGGCGGAGATCATCGACCCAAATGCTACGGCTAATGCAGCACACAAACGGAACCACACGTGATCGGCATGGGGACCCCGCGCCGTACCCGAAACCGCGATGTACCTACCCCCCCCCCGAGCCGCGTTGCCGTACCGTTTTAGAATACGGAGACGTCCCCGTACCCGCGGTAAAATTTGAATTTTTGCCGAAAACATGCCGAAACGAGTGATGGGCAGATTAATGTGCGACATGAAGTGGCTTAGATTTCATCCCATCGAGCAACACAGGGACATAGGCCTGCCGTTGGCTACACCAACAAAGTTTTAGTCAAACTTTTTACGAATTTGGTGAAAATTAGCTCTGGCGGGCCAAATTTAGGGGGGGGGGTACCCGCGCCGAACCCCCAACCCGAGGTGGACCCACCGAGACGCGTTGCCGCGCCGTATACTACGAGTACGGGTATAGCCCGTACACTGATATGGGTGCCGAACTCTAGTTCTTCACAGCGATGTTGGTCTGAATTGACACATGTATTGCGAGTTTCACTTGACGATTTGGTCATCGATAAATTTTGCTTGAGCCAAAAACTTTGGCCTGCTTCGAAAATTCGGATTCGGATTCGGTTTGGATTTTGGACGTTGCTTCGGATTCGGATTCGGTTATTTTTTTGGAGAGTCCCCATCCCTGTGATTTAGCCCGGGATTCGGTCCAGTCTTAAAGCGACAAGTAGAGTTTCTTCAACGTCCCGTGGAAAGGGCCTACAATTACGCGCCTTTTCTACCTGTTTTCAACGCCTCGTCGACGCCGAAAACCTCTCCCAAATGTCATTAATCATCGGAATGCTTTATAAGGCCTGGCGGCTGGCGGCCGTCGAGGCTAATATACGAACCATGGACGGTCACCTGCGTTTGCGGCGTTGAATTGGGCGTTGTCGTTGCTCCGCGCCTGCGCCTCGCGGTATTATTAGTTTTCTCGAGGCTAAATTTGTTCTGGAGCGGTTATGAGGTTACCGCTTTCAGTATGCCTCTAGCGGGAAGTTGACGTTGTTTATTGGCCGCAAGCGATTGCTCATTGAGTCTTTTTTTAGCCTGACTCAATGCCTTGAACAACCAAACGTGTTTTGCGTTCGGCTAGTTATTACAGAATTCTAAAATACTGATCCGAATGTAGATGCCATGCAGGTACACACCCGCGATTGGAGCGGTTCGCCGTTCCGTAGAATCACCCGGCACGATGGGACCTATGAATTCCGGCAGGTTTTACAGCTACCACCCTTTATCGGGAGTTAGGACGCAAAAAGTGCGCCTAATCGTATCCAGAGATCCACTATTCAAATATGTGCATATCACCCTAGGTAACGTGCATTGTTACTTAGTAACGAACGCGCGTGCGTGCGTGCGACGAAAGCATGCAACGGCTTTCTGCAACGGCCTAATTATTGTTTGCGCCAGGTTTTCTGAGTTTTTGGATTAGCGCTTTCAACTGTCGGTTTGTTAGCGGTAATGGTTTCGCGGCGTCCAATGCGGCGTGTTATTGGCCGCCGCCAGGTCTGCATCTGATATAATTACGCTTTGCAATGTTCCGCCTACATACGTCAACGCTGCGTTCTTCTGGCGGAGACGCAGGCTACGTGACTTAGCTTAGCTACGATGACATGCAACTCTAGAGGCGGAGACATTATATCTATGGTTTAACGAACACATGTCGACTTCGTATTCCGAGGCTATCCGCTTTAGACACGCATCGTGCGCAGGCGGCTGAGCTGGACAAGCGAACGGACCAGGTTTTTTTTATGCATGCATGCCATGCACTGGCAGAGGAAGCATTAAACGTGGTTTTATCTTCGCCTTGATGACTAAACCGCTGTTTCTAATTGTTGTCATCCTGCATGTTCGTACAAATTTGAACACGTGTATTTTTGCCAAGAGCAGGCGTCATGTTGATGTCTGCGCTGAAGAGCAAGAACAGCAAAAAAAACCGCTTGCATAACAATTCCGCACTATTCTCCGTTACGCAGTCGCCTTTTAAAGCAAGATGCAGAAGCTCGCGATTTGATGAGTCGTGTCGTTTCGGACAACGCGACTGGGGATGAGGTTGTTGTTGGACAACCCCTTGTTACATTTCCTTTTTCACTTTGCATCATCTACGCCAATCAATAATAAGAGAATACGCACAGGTTTTCTGTCCTTTTCGGTATCAGCGATCTGCAAGATGCTTTTAAAAGGGCCTTAGAGGAAGCATTAAACGGTGGAGTGCTAACAGGCTTGGCAAAGCCCAGACACAAGAAGGGAGGCCCCTACTAGATGTCTAAAATAATGTAAGCTCCACTTTGGCGCTTCTTGGAGCGACTATCTTTGAGGTCTGTATAATGTAATTCATGCGTCCTCCACAAGAGAATGTATCTTGTATTTTCATGCCACGGGCGTTACCAACGACTTTTTCGCCTAGGTAGTTCGCAGGTAATACCGTAAAAGTCCTTTTATAAGCACGGTGCTTATATTGTTCGTGAAGGTAAAAAAGTGTGCTTATTTTAGAGATGTGCTTATATAATTTTGACCGAATATTTCGGGCAAGCCTAACCCTAAGCATATGCTTAATCCGAAAGTTTTCGAAAACTTACGCTACAAACTTCCAAAAAAATTTTCAAATTTCGACACAGGTGCATGTACAATGACGCTAAATGTCTAACAAACACCTTATACAGCTTTGGAGTACCATAAAACATGCCAAAATGGGTTTTATCAGTGAAGAAGATCAAAATTGTTAGGCAGATGCCAATACAAGATGTATCTCTTACATAATGTGTGCTTATAATAGAGATGTGCTTACATAATTAACAAACTACGAAAAGTGTGCTTATTTTAGAGATGTGCTTATATTAGGACCTTGCTTATAAAAGGACTTTTACGGTAACTGAAATTCGAAGGGAATGAAATAATTCGAAGGCAAGTTTTCTGCCTCAAGATCGTTCGTCTCAGAAGCTATTCTTAGATCGCTTTAAAGGCTTAAGAGACTCTTGGACGGTCAAGTAAAAGAGTGCTGGAACTGCGCCGCTAGAACCAGGTTTAGGAGCACCTACCCAAGACATACTGTCTTAATGAGCAACTGCGCATACGTGGGCAGATAGCGTCTTTGTGGAAGCGGTATTTTCTGGTTGTCTACGCCTGTTGCAGAATTCGATTTTTGAGATTGAGATAAGGCACTAATCGGTCAGAAAGTTCTTTTTGGCGTGCCGAAAGCGAAGATCAAAGTTTTTTGCAATGCTTCGAGCCGTCATTGGGTTGCCCTTTTTGGCAGTACAGACTTCGCACCTAAACCGAAATCGCCGAAATTAATCAGCGAAAGGTTTTTCGCGGTATAATGGACAACCTTAACAATGTCTCCGCGACATTGCAAACCGCGGCAAATATGATTTTAGTGCCTCGCTACCGGACTCAATTTTCAAGAGCGGCCTGAGCTTTCAACACAAATTCTTGCTTTCTTCGATGACGTGTCTACGAAAACACGGACGCAATTTTCTTTCGAACGCTTCGGAGTAAGTGTTAAGTCCATCAATGCTGCCTTCAAACAGGTTTTCTCTTCCTGACGCGGTCATTTTTAAAGCCGGTTCAGTCAGCAATGGCGCCGTTCGTTCAAAAAATACAATGCTGTAAAATCTCAGGTTCTGCGAATGTAAATCTAAGCAGTCTTTTTGCGTATTCACCGTTTATCGGATGCTTACAGCAGTCTAGGAAGTGTCTTTGGATTTTTATGAAGTTTCGAATATTCAAAGTTTGGCGCATTTTGTCCCCAAACGCCACGGTACACGCTCCGCATGTGAGCATGGAACAAATCCCACGTTTTCTGAAGGACAATGTTGCTTGAGCGGTGTTCACGCCGAATTTCCGCAATGGATTTTGACCCAGTTAACACTATCGATATTTTAAGTAGGTAGTTTTGAGAGTGTGCCGTAATTTTGCAGGTTGAAGACAGGAACCGGCGGTCGCAGAAGAACGGTTCGAATTCTGAACGGAATGCCATTGATTTTCTAAGAGCTTTTACCTCCGTTTATTCTGACCCTATCTAGCTCCGGCCGCTAGCGTTAAATCATAGGTCAAAGAGACACATATTCCTGGCCAAAAGGAACTGGGTATGTGTTTCGTTCGGATGCGTTTTGAATGTAAAGTAAGGACTTTTTATGCCAGAGATTTCTCGAGCTTATACGTGAACACTCTCCCACATCAAAGGATGCGGTATGTAACCGACTATGTATTGCCGATATGCCAGGTTTTCTGGAATTGTGTTGAAACATCTGCAGCTCCAGGCGTTGAGTGTGTCGTAGGAAGCGCCTCTTCGGAAATGCTCGTTAGGCTCTCAAAGTATAAATCTTATGGTAAAATTTTGAATTTCCTAGTAATGAAAATTTAAATCATTTGTGTCTGCAGCTCACTGCACAGTTATTTCCTGAATCCTAGCCCAGGCTGTTTTCCTCTAGTCTGCGGCCAGTGACCTCATCTTTCTGACTGTTTTAAGCACAACGGAGCCGTCTAAGCATCTCAGGCGCTCAACATCAAATGGTTCGAAATGGCCATATGGCCATGGTATGTCATATAGAGCGACTCACCATGTGTAAGCCGATATAGCAGATGTTCTACAGAAGGTACGGGAAATTATGCAATGAAAAACCGAGTCCGGGACCAAGGCGAAAAGCGGAAAAAAACCAGTCGAGACTCTAACAAATTCTGTTTTGAAATATACTATGTAGCGGTAGGGTAGCAACGGTTGAAATTGCTTGCATGACGTCTTTAGGTAACCTGTACAACTAGACTGTTGTTTTTTTTCAAATTTACATTTCTTCCACGCAGTTTTCTGCTATAGATAAACTTATGGGTTTTTCTTTCCGTCATAGATTTTTGCCACGAAGTCTCAATTCGGAAATGTGGCCAGTTCAGACGCGACTATCGTAGAAACCTCATATTTTTATAGTACTTTCCCCGTAAATTTCGTGCACCCATATTTTTACAGTATTTACAACACAGCATCTTGTGAAGCGGGTCACCATTTAGCATACCTAGTTCAGCACAATGACAGTAAATGCCAGGCTAACACAGATTTTACAGCTACCAATCTTTAGCGAAGAGGGGCTTAGGTCGCATCGTGTGCTCCTGATCGGATCTGGTTGTCCCTGATTAAAAGCGCGACTGACGTATTCCCTCGCCCTTAGTTTACAAACCCTTGGCAAATTATCGACGGAGCAATGCAAATTGTTCATGCAAAGACGACTTACTGCATTGTCTGAAGCATCATTTGTCCGTGCATGTTTGTCTGGGACGTGTTGTTGCTCCGCCGGTGCATGTGCTCCTCACATCAGTATTAGTTCTTGAGGCTGCAAATTGTTTTCGGAAGCGTTATCGAATTATCACGTTCCTTCTCGCGAGAAGTGGTGTTGTATGTTGTAGTTAGTAATTGGGCGTTAAACCCTCTTTTTTGCTTAAACCCGATGCCTTTTGTTCGACTCCAAAAGTATTTTTTTTAAAGTGGTCATAGGCCAAATTAAAAATGGTCCTTGATCATCACCATTCGGCTTAACAAGTGTTGGTCATTAGGATCAATGAATACCAGTGCGCGTTATGAGGCGATCGAGCAACGCAAAACCTGCTTGAGTGGTGAGGCAGTGAGTATGTAGAGAACCAGGCGCCATGCGGTCTACGGTAAGGGTAGGCAACCGTTACGTTATCCGTTTCGTTAATAACGTAACGGCTACTGTACGTTCATGGAGAAAGTCATTGGAAGGAGGCACTGGTCTTTTCTAAGAGAAGAGAGAAGTCAGTCAGGCACAGCACTCGATAAAAAAATCCTAAGATATTTTGGCACGTTTATTGCTTGCGAGTGATGCATGTCTGAAACCAGGCTTGAATGGGGCTGGGAATTTCGGAACCCGTTGAAATGCAGGTCAATGAGTACGACAAAACAATGCATTAGGACTTGCCATGCATGAGACGATATCCACGAGATATAAAAGGCACTGCAGTGTTTTTTTTGGCTATGACACCTCGATAACTGCTCGAATTTGCAGGAAGTTATCTGGAAGGTTTTCGCGCAAAATTGATACGTTTTAAATGTCTGTGACGCGCTTGATGCATTTCGTAGCCTAAATGAACGTTTTCACCGGGGTCAAGTTGTTTTAAAAAGTGACTGGTTTTGCCGCTGATTTTTGTGCATGACTGCAAGTGACACATTAGAGGCTACACAAATTTCAGTTGGCAGAGGTTCTCAGTTCAGACGTCCATTCCCGGAAGAGGTTAAAAAGGAAAGCACATTCAGAGGCAACGAAGTCTTCACTTCTCGACTTGCGATTTCCTTGCTGATTGCGCTGCGAAAAACGTAGCCATCCAAAGCATTTGAAAAGCGCATTTTTTGTACAAGAACTCAACGCCTACGAGGGTGCACTGCGAAAACTGTTCTTGATGCAGTTCTGAAGCTGCCCTCAGAGACTCGTTCGGCCCTTAGGCCTCTTCTAACGAGGGAACAATGCAGGTTGTGAAGCAGCGATGGCAGGTTTTGCATAGGAATGTGACCCCGTAGCAGGCTCCACGTAGGCAGGAGGGTCCAAAAGGGATTCCATATTGAGATCACATAAAGGCATGACAGACGGCGCGCCCTATCGTGCCGTTTTGCCTTTCGACCATCTCCCAATTTCAAGCGAGACCATCCCCAAATTTTCGACCTTCCCAAATTACGAACCAGGGAAAAATTAAGAGTTAGGGTAGTCTTGGTTATGGTCACATCTTTGGGGACGGGTTCGCTGTAAATTTCGGGATGCTTTCGCTGTAGATGTGTTTTATTCCGTGCCTTGCCGTTCCCTGCCGTTGAGATAAGAGGACGCGCGGATTCTCCTCGCAACCGGAGAAAATCACATGCATAAAATCGAGAAAACGTGTTCTCCTAGGTCTTCGTGCAACTAATATCTAATCAGGGGAACCAGATGAGAATCGATTTTACTCCCACGCTGCTCTTGTATATTTGAATAGACATCAGGTGGCACTCTTATATTGAAACTTAGGTCGTGATTGAGAAAATAAGGTGAGCACGGTGAGTTGGTAAGTACGGTATTCTCGAACTTGTTGAGGGCCGTTGAATATCTTCTTCGTTACCACCTTCTCACTGTTGTCAGAAGATGTGTGCATAGCGAAGCACGTACCACCCTGGAATGTCTTCAATCGTTCTTTATGTTTCACCGTACTTACCAACGAAGACGAGGAAGAGCAGAGGATAGAGAAGGCGAGAAACGGAGTCAAGCCGGCTTCGAAGGTTCATACCGTGTGCAGATGGCGCAGCTGCGGGAGCCATTTTATGATCAAGCTGAATCAATGTGGCCTGCAAAGCGTAGTTCATGGCGAATTCGTACCTGATTATACTCGTTCTTTCGCGAGCGTGGTGAGTCAGCACCACTGCTTACAATGACGCTTTCGACAAGTGCGTAGAATACGTAAGCTAAAAAGCCGGACTAATCTTGGAACCATGCAAATTACGTACCGAGGCAGACTCCGATCCACACGTCGGTGGACTTCATATACGATGTAAGGGGTATGCGAAAATTAACAGCCATCGACACGGCAATGATGAGCGTTAGGCTAAGGAAGAGTGATTACACACGCATACAAGGCTGCTACTACTAGAACTCAGGGCCGTCTCCAATATTCCAGGAGAGGGGATGGAGGTCGGAAACAGGGGAGGTGGAAGTCTAAAATGGGTCAAAATGGTCCGAAATCACTAGAGTAACGTTGTAAATAGAATGCTTAAACTATATTAACTAATTTAGAGCCTTTACATCCTAAAAATTTACTAACTTTCTAAAAGTTTCTCTTCCCCTTGTGCCCCCCCCCGCTAAATACAGCCCTGTTAGAACTGGGCCCGGTGCGATTTTTAGCTCAACAGAGCTTGGAAATCAGGGCTATTTCAAATTAACGAATGCATACCGTGCCTAGCAGGCCAGTGTCTTACCTGACAACGCAGAGCAGGATTCGAGCAGTGGTCGACTTCTAGAGTCACACCATAAAAATGTCTCAGGTCTTAACGAACCTTATCCAGAAAGAACGCTAGCCACGCAATCATAACCAGCATGGTCGTCGGTACGTACAACGGCAGCATGTAGGCCCTAAAAGAGCCCGCTCTCTGATATTCCACGCCTGCATGGGCTTACCACGCTGAGCGCTGAAGCTTGAATGTAAGGCACAGGCAACTGTACGCTCCTAAATTTGCGTACAGCTACGCGTGGAGCGTACCGCAGGCGATGCCTACCGGTATTCGTTTTCATGTCGCAATTATCCGTCTCCATAGCAAACGCAAACCAGTTAAATGATGGTACGAGCAGTACACCCGGCCTTACTTGTACGGGATCAATACCCACCCATTTGTAGACAACGTCGTCTTCGTTACGTGAGTCTGTAAGATCGGTTGGTTCAAGAGACTAGCTAAGTGTTCGTGATTGACGTGACTTACAGCTGCCGATCCTAAGCTGACATTCTTGCTGGTCGAACGGAAAGTCCTTGAGGTAGAAAAGGCAATCCAGTGTAACTGAGAACCTAAAGAGCTAGGGTCCGCGTGTGCACTCACGCTAGAACTGACCTCTCGGCGTACATGACTCTGCCGTCGTTGCGCACGTGTAACAAAATGTTTGGGGCTGGTAATTCGTGCTTGATCGATTCCCTGAACAAAAAGATCCTTTAGTTTTTTGCGCCTGTCTTCGATGCAATACCGTGCTGTGTCGAAGTACGTATCGGGAGTCCACGGCTTCCGGTCCGGCGACGAGTCTGGGGGAACATAAACGAATTGGGGTGCGGTGTCGTTCTCGCGAGACGATTCTTTAAACGCGAGTCGAGGGTCGACCCAGCTTCCTCGGAGTGTGATTTGAATTCCGGCTTTCATGTTCTGCTCGTCAATTTCGTGGATGGAGTGTAGAAGTATGTTCATATTGATTACCACAGGACCGCCGTTCTCTATAAAGGATATGGTCTTGTTTGCCCGTACTAGGGAGCGTCCACTCCATGGGGACGACATAATTGCTGGACGATCCCTTAGTGGGGACGACCATCATTTCGGTTACCTAGTGAAGCGTTCCTTCCCGGAGGGCGCTCGTCCTTGTCGTAGTCAGCAAGGATGTGATTGAGAATGTCCCGTATCTTGAGCCCGTTGCATGGAGGGAGATAAGCGAGAAGTACTATGAGGGCCAACATCGCAAGCATGATCTGAAAAGTCGAGATACGAGCCGTTGGGGCAACAGAGCATGCTGAAGCAAAATTGGTACGTTTTACGAGCGCGGCCTAGTGTTTTATGAACTTCAGCATCTTAAGGCAGTTCGCCGACTCTTAGACAAACAACCATGCAGGACGGTTTGCTTGTTTGCGCGGCTTTTTCTAGACTTTTAATAAAAGTGGAATTCGTCAAGGGCACAGTAACGTGCAACATTAAGCGACGAGGACAAGCATCGCCTAGGCTGCCACAGCACACTCGCGCGTATCTCATACGCGAGGTCGGCGGGCAACTGCCGCGCTTGTGGCAAAAGAGAGCTCTTGGGCGGCTTCCGTTGCCTGCACTACTTCTGGTAGCGGATGAGACAGGCGATAGACGCAGGCCAAACTCGTGACGACCCAACGAATTTCCCGTCGGTTATTTTTGCGAGAGCCTATAATTCCCCGTTGCGTTGCGCCTTTGTGGTGGATTATTGGACGTGGGCGCTGCGTGCATACCAAGTTGTTTCGCATCGGCAATGATCTACACTACTATTTACTTCCTGATTCGAAAACTGAATTTATTCTGGACCTTTGCGTTGTACGTTATGGAAGCAGTACATAATGGCACCGCCTAGCGTCGGACTAAAGTAAGGGTTCGGGAAGGGAGAGGAGAGAGGGAGGCCGTGTTGTGGATGTGATCAAGCAGGAATCGAAAACTGACTTTCAGGTTAAGGACGATTATTTTTGCGTGGAGGACTGTTATGAGCTCCGTAAACCTTGAAAAACGCGACTCGGAATCCTCGACTTTGATGCGATTGAATGTGTTGTATTCTTCGAAAAAATCCGATGTGCAGGGCACTCTACGTTCCTCCATCAGTGGCGCGCTTGTCGTAGATGACCGTGACAAGGATTTTGAAGTGCCTTTAAGAACACCAAGAGGCACAGTGGAAAACAGTGTTACCTAGATAAACTCTATAAACATTTTCGTCATCAAGTGTTTACGGCAACCAACGAAGTTAAGGGACGCTTGACCTACCTATTTCTCAGTGTTTCAGGTGGATTGCTCTTTCTCGACATTCCAAGACGCAAATTGCGTTTCAAGAGGGTTACACGCCCTAACGCACTTATGGGTTGCCCTTTTGCAAGGGCAAGAACCCGTTCTTCGGAATACTTTGCCCATGAAAGCAGAAGGAAAACGTTCAACACGACACAACGACTAAGAGCTCCGTTTCGCCAAAGACCGAGTAATTTCGACGTCCATGCAGCTTGTGCTGGAAATTTTTGAGGACATAATGTTGCTGTAAAAGACAGTGTCAGTATGATCCATAACGCTCCTTGGCTTGAGTTCATCAAAGGCCGGACTCGACGAGCGACGGGTAGGTTGCACACGTAATCAAGACGTGCCACAGTCGTCTTCTTTAACAGGAACCTCAAACCATCGGTGAAGTTTTAAAACTATTTTCGTTGAGGCTTTTTTCGTCTGCCATGAACACAAATAACTGGTCTCACGTTGCGTTTGGCCGCCGAATTTTGCGTGACGCAATTTTCCGAGCCGACACTAGTTGCTTGTTGTCAGCGGGCCCATAACGCGGTATGGGACTAATGAAATTTTTCGTTGCCGCGCGGTACGGGACTTTTTGTAGGCCCCAGGCCGGACGAACGTCGTTAAAGACGTTCTCATTTCTCGACGCATCGCCATTTCGAATCTTGTTTGACTGCCGAATCGACGATGCTAGGCTTGATGAATTGCCGCTACGACCCAAGTGTCGAGTTCTATGCCACTCCGCAGCCGAGACACTCTTTAGTCTGTGACAATTCGGATGTGCAAATTTTCACAAAGTCTAAACATCGACCGAGCATTTCGTATTCTGAAGGTATGCTGGGATTGTGATCTCTTCGTACATCGGCCTGACTCGCGGGAAAAGCCTTGCCGATGCGCCATTTACTCGAACTGGATTTATATGCATCACTTGTTCTAGACGGGCGACGTTCGTCGATGGCAAGCTGGAGGACGGCGCGACACCAGATCCGGTGCAACTGTGGAGTCGCCTGCTTCTAAATAGCGCTACCGCTAGATCTGCTAGCGGCACGAAGGTCGCATCCGAAGTTCAGCAAGGCATGCGGAAATCGACTCATCGCTCAAGCTCCTGTGCATGAATAATCTGCTTTTTTGTTGCAAAACACATCTTTTTTAAGCTTTTGCCAGTTTATTCGACGTATAAATATGACTAACACATTGTTAAATTCATGGACGTTCATCATTGAGGTAACATCTTTTGAGAAACACGGTAATCGTGAGGTATCCTCCCTTCTAAATGCGAGTTGTCTGTGCGCACATGCACATGCGTTTTCAAAACAGTCAGGTCAGTCAAATTTGCATACACGAGACGCAAGCAAGAACTCTATAAAAAGCCACTAAGCATGAAATAATAATCGCTCTGCGTTTCTTTGCTCTTCATGCAATAGTGATCTCCACTTCGCTCAGCAGCTCACCTGCTATGTGTTCAACATCTTCCCGGGATCACAGCCGCCGCACTGCAGGGAATAATCTGCACGGAAACATGCAAACAAACACCCCTAGCACAAGCCGCACTGCAGGGCTCAATCTGCACGGAATAAACACTCAAACACCAACAAACCTGCAAGATATCTGCTTCAGCTCCAAGTGCCATTCAACCAAGACGCATCATCATAATGTTTCTGCTTTTTTTGCGTAATAAATAAAAAGGCGAGACCTCAAAGCATAAAATGAGACAACTCAGCCCTACATCACTTCGACAAGCAGAAGAAGCGCAAGCTCACTACCAAGGGCGTAGCTAGGGGGGGGGAGGGACCGGGGGGGGGCCCGCCCCCCCCCCCGTCGTCGGGCCGAAGGGCCCGGCGAGGGTAAGGGGGGACCAAGGCACATTCTTCTGATTCAGGAATTTGTGTAATTTTGACACGTTTCGTTCTAATTTTCGACTATTTTTGTGATATAAGAGTAAAAATCGCTCTGGCGGCGCCTGCGGCGGGCTATTTTAGGTAAAATACGCTCTCAATTTCGGCCGGTTGATCAAATTTT
>JNEY01000606.1:0-25046 GCA_020875895.1 Aphelenchus avenae | reverse complement strand
CCTTTGCGGCGGCGCAAAGTGTGGCTGCAATTGCGGCCGCAAGGGGTGTCCACAATTGATTGCGGCCGCAATGACCGCAATCGTCGCAAAGCGGGGGTGTTGCGGTGGCGGTTTTATTGTGGACGGGTGTCCACAATGGATGCGGCGTTGCGGCAGTGCGGCGTTGCGGCCATTGCGGCCGCAATCAATTGTGGACGTAGTGTACATGCGTAGGTTTCAACACCATCAGCGTCTTCGGCCGGGTGCTTGCACAGGTCAGCACCGTGTGCGGCACATTGACCCCCCCCCCCCACCGGACCAAATATGGTCCTCTATGAAAAACCGAATGTTACTTTCAATTGGCCGCGCAGGAAAAACCACCCGCGATACAATCATCCGCATTCTTGCCCACTATGGGCCGCACGCTATAGCGGCCTCGCTACAGCATCCTTGTAGGCACGATTGCTTCGACATGCGGCGCGTAGGTATCTCTTATCGAGCTGGCAGAAGACTCGTTGAAGCCTTCTTGCTACTCGGATACAACGCAACATGGATCTGTCACATCACGTTGACCGGGATAAACTGCGCTAAAAACGGTAGGAAACGACTGCTACCTTCCTGGCACAAACGGAATTCAGGAGAATATGTAGACACTTTGGAAGACTAAGCAATGCGCTTTGCGGGCAAATTACAAACGCTCAACAAGGAGAATTATCGTTTCCTTTTTGTACCTTATAACCTGAGCGCATCGTCTCAAGAAAGATTTCATAGCCAAAATACAAAAAAACATGTAAATTTAACACAGGGTCACAGGATGACCTAGGCAACGCATCTACGATTACAGCGAACTGTGCTTTGGTTGCATCTCCTGAAGTCCTCGGCTGGTATTGCAGATCCTTTGTCGCTATGGGCAGCGCGTCTTCATCAACTTCTGTTTGCCATGATTCAAACAGTGAACAAGTGAAGCGGCTTAAAAAAACCTGATGCGGCACAAAACGTTTGTGAAATTCCGAAGCAGGAACAGTTGGTTAGCCAAACTTGTACCACGCAAACTTAACACGCTTTTAGTAGCATGAAAGCTCGCCATAGCATGGAAGCAGAAGGTCCCCATAATCCCCCAAGCAACCACCCATGAAAAAGCAGGCGTTATTTTCGAATTCTCGATGCAGGACCCCCCCCCCCCCCCGGGCCCGCCTTCCCTGCAGTCCACCCTGGCAGAAATTCTTCTTCTAACCCGCTATAGAAAGCATGCAACAGCAGGTAGCATGGAAGCACGAAGTACATGTTGGGTCTTCGAACGAGCATAAGTGTTTTCCCTAGCAGACAGATTCGGCGGAAAAGGTCAACTTTTATCACCTTCCCAGGGCAATCGAACGGCACCAAACTTAGTAGGCCCGCGAAAAAACTGTTTTGCGAACGAACGCGTAACAGCACTCAGTGTACGATAATTTTTGGGTGAAGTAAAAAGCCGCAAAGATGGTCCGCATCGAGTTCGACAAAGGCGCAACGAATCGTGTGCCGGCACAAGACGTTCCTCGAGCCGCAAGGAAAACAATCCATACAGGACAACTTGTGGCAAAAACCTGGTAGTACACAAACTTGCGGACGATTATGCAGCAGCTCTAGTCGACGGACCCTCACGGCAACGCTTCTTGTTTCGCTGTTGGCCCAGGTGATACTTTTTAGCGTGGTTTGAACTCACAATGCGAACAATAAAAATGAAGATAGTCCAGGTTCGAGAATAGACAGCAACACAAAAAGAAAGGCATCGAAGACCGCCGAGAGAGAAAAACATGGGAAATGTAATTCGGCTTCGGCGCAACCTTCATTAGCTTTCGAGTTGCGAAGCTAAGACAGCGAATGATTTTCCATCTACCAAACCTTTGCATACATGAAAGCAAAACGCAAAGGGATGGGCATAAACGGCAAAGACAGGTCGTCAAGATGGTCGAATGCCAACCAACGAAAGAGGAAATTGGCGCCCGACGGCGAACGCGGTTACTCAAGGTCAGCGTGCGTCCGGCGAGTGCGTCGCGCAAATCCGCGCACAAGATGCGAAACACACGTGCATTCAGCTTTTGCATCTAATGTCGATAGAAATAAGGGGTCACTAAGCCGATCAAGACAAAACCAAATGTTGTGATGTCCGTTGGAGATTTCCATGGTCGCATTTGCGGTAAATCCGTTGGCTTTCCTGGAAAGACAAGCTGAAAGAACTCTGTAAGATTTTAACACTCATTCCGGATTTTAAGTGTTCTTCGAAATATTAGTCGCTAATAAACAATATTTTTGTCAGAAGTTCCAAAGTAACGGTAAAAAACCTGATGCTGGTACGTCCGCGTCCGCTTTCGAAGTGGTTCGTTAAATGCAAAAAAACAAAGCGGTTTTTGTTTTCCACTTTTTATTTAGGTGGCAAAAGTGAGCTAAAGATAAAGCTAAAACTTTCCGTAAGAGTTATCAAGTCAAAAGCATCCAATTTTAATCACATGCAGTGCGCAAGAAGTGATTTTCCGCTGGGTCGCTATATGAGGGAGGGAAGATTATTTGAAAAAAGAACAGAAGGTAAGCACAGAATCGTAAACGAACGTTGAAACTATATTATCTCTGTGTAAGAAGGCAACAATTGCAGCATAAAATACTGAGACGACATCACTACGGAGGTTCGCTCGAAAACCTTTGGTTGAGCAGCGCTTTGTAAAGACTCCAGTAATAGTGTGTGGGAATGCATAACGTCATGTTTGCGTGTGTCAATCTTGTGTTTCCCATATCTGTCTGTTCGGTGTGCTTTTTAGAATCACGAGCCTATTGCCAAACTACAATTCTGACGATAAAAACCTGAACTACTACTATCCATCTTTTGCTTTGACCCAAAGTAATTGCGCTGAAACGGAACCGAACCATGAACTACGTGTATGCATGCCTATGTCTGCACTCGGGTGGCACGTAGCTTACCAACAAGTCAAAATCTTAAGTGCTTGATCCTAATACACTAATGTGCTGCCACTGATGTTAAGCGCGTCAACCGGCAAAAAATTAATTAAAAAACCAGCAAAATAAAGGCCTTAACAGCACGTAGTGCACAGCCGCATGCTAAATGCTCGTGCGTCCCTGCTAGATCATTAGTTATCTGTAAGTGCCAATAGTTGTACAAAGTTCTACAGTGATCGTCATTCTGTAATCTCTTGCGCTAGTCGAGTGCGCCTAGGACAGGGGGACAGGGATGGGATATTTCCCAAAAATCGGACTAGGTAATTCTGAGCCCGAGTCAAAGGGTAAAAGGGCCAAAGAGCCAAAAGGTGTAAATGAAAACAAAACAAATCCAACACATGCAGTTCAATAAAGCGCCGAATTTCCTAAGTTCCAAAGCCGAACTTCATCGACGCGAGATCAAGAGAGCAGTCGGGGCCAGCAAAGGTAAGTTTTACCTACGCAACTGTTAAGTCAGTGGTCGCGCTCGTGTAAGCAGTGAAGCAGCCAACGCATTTCAATCACTAGCACTTGTCGAAAGGCCAGAGGGCTCGTACTTTAGCGACGTTGCATATGCAAAAAAAACCTCTCGAAATTAGGTTCGCTGACGGGTCAGTAACTTATACATCGCTATGGCGACATGGATACATACCCCTATGTGAATTCATACATACTGAATCCTACACATAGTAGCAGTGTATTCTTGTGAGCGTCTTTGCATGTGACCCCTAAGGACAACGGGTGTAGCAGAGCCCCACACTTCCTTTTCCAAGATGTTGCTTTTTTGGCAAAAGCCGCAGTTTCAACGGCTCGTGGCTGAAGCATGTTCTCAAATGCGTCTCGTTTCTGACGACGATGACCGCTATTCATGCAGTGGCTATGATCGTATTGTCGAATTTAGGGTAAATTTTTACTGACGCGCGGAGTTTAATCCAAACTTCGGAAATACCAGATTTTCAGCCAATTTCTAAACCGACGACCCGAAGCCAAAAAAAACACGAATTTCTTTAGTTTCTGCCGAATTCCAGCTCTTTCGTTACCAGTCCCAGTGAACGTCCCGAAGGAATCCAGGATCCAGTACGAGTAAAATAGCTGATTGTTGTGCCGTGTGCCAAGGCTCACACAAAACATAAAATTTGGCATTTCACCGTTCAATATTTGTTTTTATACCTGTTGAACTTGTAGAACCACGAGAATAAATAGGGCAGTCGATGCATAAGCATGACCTGCAAATTTGAGACATCGGGTATGGTAGTGCCAGCCATTAAATTCCACACGCAGATGGACGACTCCAGCATGCATACAGCAAAATAAGCATTTTCTGTAAAATCAAAACATAGAATGTGCTCTACGTAGCTACGTAGAGCACTACCACACCTGATGTCTCAAATTTGCCTTTTTAAAAAGGCAAAAAAATAGAGCGAGCCCGTCATTTGTAAAATCGTCGACACACCACAAAAACCTGTGAGAAGATTCACCTTGAGTCCTTTATGAAAGTTTATGAAAGAAATGTTTAGGCTAGGCTTAGACTTAGGCCTTCGCTAAGGCTTAGGCCGGGAGCACAATGGGGCGACACTTTTTAGACGACATAGACAAAATGTAGCACGGCGACAGCAGGCGACAAGTGTAGCCTGAGGCAAAAGTTGTGGCGACAGTGCTGGCGACAAAATGTAGCCCATGTAGCCTGACTACATGGCTACAGGCGACATGTAGCATGGCGACACACCGCCCCAAATGGCGGCGACAAGAAATTAGGCGACAAATTCCGAAATCTCGCTAATTCCGATCAAATCCACGCTTTATTTAAGCGGAAAACGACGTAAGTACAGCGAACTAAAAGCGGTTAGCCACGACCCAAAGGTAGTCCATCGTGAGCCCGTTGAGGAAGTGCAGATCGTAGAAGAACTTGGGACGGCGGGTAGTTCTGCGCGTCTTGTACTTGTAGAAGGACACCGCCCACTGGTGCCACATGCGGCGGATCTCAACGGCGATGTCGGCGGACGTCAGGCGGTGGGCGATGCCCGTCTAGCGCGTCCCGTACTTGTGGAATCCCGGCTCCGACGGATCCCAGACGACGCGTGCACGGAGACGGATTTCAGCGATGATGCGGCGGCGGAAATCGTCGTCGAAGCGCATTGCTGGAAGGAACGCACTACTTTCAGACAGACAGTTCGAACCGTGAAAGTAGGTAGAAACTTCGTCGCAAACGAAGATTTAACGCAAAACCAAAGTCTGCCATTTAAATCAGTTTATTCCGCGCTCACTGCTGCGTTAGTACATTAGCATATGCATACTCATCCTGCCATTCGACGGCTCCCTCCCCATTAAAGTATTCCAGTAAATTAGTGCGGGACATGTCAGCCAAATTCCCCGCGTGGTTAGCATGCGGATTGCGTAGGTGTTCGGCCTGTGGAAGGTCAGCGTCGATGTCATCGAATTCGCCGGTGCCCGTGTAGATCTCGCCTTCCGCTACGAGGTAGTTGTGCAGGCAGCATATGGCTTGGATCAGCGCATCGCAGTGCTCGGGATTGGTGTCGATGTTGCGCAAGAGAAGCCGCCATTTGCTTGCCAGCAAGCTCAATGTGCTCTCGATCATGCGCCTTCCTCGGCTCAGTCTAAATCATGCACTTAATTAGCAGTTGCGTTTTTTCTTTTTGACCTGTAGTTATATATGCGCCGCTCCTTCGTCAAGCCGTTCTGCCTGAACGGCTTCATCAGGTTCTTGTGGTGCGGGAAGGCGTCGTCGCCGACGAAGTAGTGAGTGCACATGAGTCGCGAGTCGGGCAGCGCCGCGAGTCCCGGCAGGTTCAGAGCATTCGAGTCGCCTTTGATGGCCTTGCCAAAGTCGCTTCGATCGAAAATCCCGCCGTCTGACTCGTGCCCGTACGAGCCGACGCTGGCGTAGAGAATGCGGTAGCTGGCGTCCGCAACCGCCATTAGCACAGTGCTGTACCGCCCTTTGTAGTTGAAGTAGAGCGATCCCGACTTGGCCGGCGCGCGCATCATGATGTGCTTGCCGTCTAGTGCGCCTAGAAAACGTTGTATTTGTACTGCTCTTTCTGGGGAAGCCTACCTAGGCAGCTAGGCAGCTGCCATTTTGCGAAGAACTCGTCCGCCACCAGTCTCCACTCCGCTTGCGTGCTGGGTGTGCGTAGGTAGACGCTGGCTAGTACGGCGTGAATCGCAGCGCACGTCGAATGGACGATTGCGCGCACTGTGGAGACACCCAGGAAAGAACGAGAATGCTATCGAGGGGAAGCGGTTCCCAGTGGCCAAGTAGCGGAGAGTCACGACAAGCCGCTGCTCAGGGCTTATCGGCTCACGGACGGAGTTCCGGGCGAGTCTAGACACTTTTGTCAATACAGACCTTCCAGGAATCATTTCCTACCTAGGCCTGACGAGGTGCAGCAATTTGTCGAAGGCTTGCGGTGACATGCGGACAAACTTTTAGAACTCTACCGGGTCTCGCCTGAGTTCCGGCCAAAGAGTGTAGAAGGCATCTCGCTTGCGGTGCAACTAGCGGGTTCGGTGAGGGTCCTGCCGTTTTTTTGAAGCTTTCTGTGGAGCGAGAACGGTGCCAAAACGGAAAGCGCAGTAGCTGCTAGTCGACGGTTCGTTTTAGCTAAAAGATGATGCTACTTGTCGTAAATCAGGTCATAAATGCCGCGAGGTAGGCGCGCTATCGATCACAAGGTCATTCGCAGTGAAAAGACGACGCCGGTGGGGCAAAACGCCACTTGTCGCCAGGCGTGTCGCCCCAAAAATCAAATCGATTTGATTCCTGTCGCCTGCCCGTTTTCGTCGCCTGGCGACTGCATCTGTCGCCTGTCGCCAGTGCTTGGCGACATTGGCTACAGGCGACGACTACAAGGCTACATCGCCTGGCTACACGCGCGACAGACTGTCGCCTCACTTGTAGCCACATTGTGCCCGGTCTGTCGCCATGTAGCACATGTCGCGTCGCCTGTGTCGCCCCATTGTGCTCCCGGCCTTACTTTTACTTTAAATGTGCCATGCTCGTGTGATAACCAGAGGGGAGATAATATTTCGATTGGCTCTTGACGGGGAGTGAACAATTTTAAAGTAGAGGGAATGCGGTAGTTTACTTTGCTCAGTCCAATGGTTACTTAAGAGCGTACCTTAACGCATTTGTCTTAAAACGCAATCATCTTCACGATGTTGGACAGCGTGGGAACCAAGCACATTGCTCGACATAAGACTTTTTATCTTCCAGATGCTTCCAAGCTTCCACATATGCTTTCATTCAAGCCTTGTTACCCAGACGTGAGCCGAAGCCTTTTAGGCAAAGGCTTATTCATGCTCGATAACGACTATGCAGAGTTAGAAATTACTACCCAGTTCTTAAGACGTGTTCTTAAGGACAAAAACATGAGTAACTGGCTCCAGACAAGTAGCAGACGAGTGATTCTGCAGACACTTAATCTCCCCGAATCATGTATATTTTAAAAAAAACCTGCTCACGTTTCCAACGTCAGTCATTCTTGTTCGGGGAAAGGTTTATTTTGAAGGAAATTGTAGCACCGCGAGACAAGTGGCACACGGTAAGTACCCCAAATTAAGCAGATGAGAGTACGAAGGATCAATGATCTTCAATGTGACAATTTCGTATTGTCTCGAAGTCCATAATATGTATTTATAAAACCTGTGAAATACAGCCGGTTTCCCATAATGCCGCAAAAGTGCTTCCCCCCTAAGCGTCTTCGGTCGCACCGTGGGTTTCGATCCAGGTGGGTCCGAACAGTATGGAAAATAACGGTTACTCAAATGCTTCAAGAGGTACTGGCCTGTAAGGCACTTGGATTAAAGTACCGCATGCGGGCAAGGTTTTAGGGGGTACGGGCACAAAAGTACCTGTGCGTGCCTGTTTTTCGCGAAAGGTTTTTTCTTAATACATTTGAAATTGTAAACCCGACACTTTTTGCTCACTCTGCCCATAAGTGACGTCAGCAGGTAGGACATTGTCTCAGAGAACAGCATGCAACCGGCCTCGTTTCTCGTCCGGTATGCAAAGCGGGCGCTATTGTGGACCCCAGCGGCCAGGTCGCCCTATTCCATATGGCGCTGCAAGTGTAAGTAGCACACTGTCCTCCATGCTAAAGTTGTGGACGGTAGGCCCCACGAGCTAGCTAGATATGCTTCTCTATTAGGTGTTAGCGGTATTCAGTTGTAACCCCGGCTTTGTTTCGACATGAGCCATTCATTTATAATTCCACTACACGGAACAAAACGTAACAGAAAAACCTGAAGCTAATCTGGTTTTGGTTCCGATACGCATTTTTAAGAAGGCACCGTGCACACTTTTGAGGTTGAAAGCTATCCAGCTCTGCCCCAGAGCTTGAAATAAAGACAATTCAATTTCGGTGTTTGTCCTATGTCAGCCGGAAATCTAAACGCGATACAGCTAATATCAAATCAAGCTTTTACTAACACAACAATTGTTCAGTCTGCGCTTTGAGCCGGACACCTCGTCTAATACGTCGCACCCGGCCAGACACGCTCCCCGGGCCAAATGCTGAGGTAGACCCTACTGGCATTAAAGTCCGTGCTTAATGTATTTAAGCTAAACGAGAATATCGTCAATTCATTAAAAAAACTGTCCCACCACTTTGTCCAATAATCGTCGTCTTGAAAATATGAAGGCACGGCGGCTGCTTAATACCGTACTTTCTCTAATTTTCACCCCGGGAAGATATATTAAAAGTCGGCCCTTGGATGGGGGGAAGTCAGAAGGGGGAACAATTAGAGAGGGTTTTACCAGGTTAATAGACGTCCATATTCATAAGCTCACATGAGGATTAGCACGAACGCGCCTATTATAAAATTCTAGCATTGCCAACGGTGTATCGGCACAGCGCCAGACGCCTGTGGAGTTAAAGGTTCCAAGAAATTTTGCGTTAAAACAAATTAAGTGATGCGGCCAGAGTTGGTTAAAAAACCTGTTGAAAAGTCGTCGTCGACCCGCCCTTGCACGATTCTCATTGTATACGGGGCTCAAAAGCACATATCCGAATATTAATGATTTCTAGCATTTTTTTCATATTTTCGTCGTGTGTCTCCATCCCAGATACAGGATTCTTCGGACAATCAAAAAAAAGTTCACGAGCCAGAAGCCTGAAATGTCATGATTGACACAAAAGGTGACTCTGCATACTAGTGCCACAAAAGAGAATGCTTTTGATCCTGTCAAATCCAAAAGACAAAAGAGAAAGGATCCTGTGGGCCCCTTTCGAAGTAGGTTCGGCCGAAACATAGTTGAGCAAAAGCACAGGTGCTCGCGCATAAGTGGTTAATCACTAGGAAGGTAGGTACTTCTCGAATATAGCATAAACTGCCGATGACGAAATTTTTGTACAAAACCTGCCCGCTTGCTTGACGAACTTTCGGTTCTGGAGAAAAGTGCCACAAGTACCTGCACTTCTGGGTATCGGAAAAAATTGTGTATTAACACGGAACACAGATGACTATGCTGGATAAGTCAAAATACACCAGTTAAGTCAAATATGTCATTGAAAAATTAGAGCGCACGCTCTGAAGGCATTGAATCTCGGAAACACAATGTCCCCGTTGTAGCAGTGGGAAAACAACTAGGAAGGAACCCGTGGTTTCCTAGTTACACATTTGCTTTTCTTTCAGAACAAATGTGAACTGCATTCACAACATAAATCCATAAAGTTAAATGAAATTTAGAAGCGAAATCATTGAAAAACCTGTCTGCAAGACGCTCGTACGCCACTCCATTTTGAAAAGCGTAAGGAGAATAATTCGCCAGTTTGCAAATTTCTGGCAGCATAAGTATTTATTCTGCTACATAATGTTGACGCTCGTTCCCCTATCCATGATGACACGCGTATATTGTTTTATTTAGACCTCTCAGCTTTCTGCTTTGCAAACATATGGACAACATGTCATTGTCAGAGAGGCCTATACAACGACCATTTGCAAGGCATCCGCCAGCCTAAGGCCTATATTGCCTTAATTCCACGAGGCCTTGCCAATATTTCCACATCTGTTAAGCCACAGTTTAGAATTTTCGTTATGCGACGAGAGTGTTGTGTAGATGCACGAGGGATATCCGATCCTGAAACCGACTAAGAACAATATCGGGTACAATACACCTCCACAGTCCTAAACGCCTTTTTTGAGCTCCATGATTTTTTATTGTACAGCACAAAACCTGACTCGGTTAGCATTTCATGAATACCTCTGCACCATTTGATATTTCTTCACGGGCACTATCTAGTACGGGGCAAGTCGCCTTTTTCTAATTAGAGGAAACACGGCATTGACCACATCGTCATAAAGGTTAAACGAGACGACAGCTTTTCATCACAAATTCAATAAGAATACGACGGGTTAAACTCCGGATGCAAACATCGCACCATGCGTAGCTGTAGGAGCGTCGCACCACTTGTAGCGCCAAGCTGGGGGAAAACATATGTTCGACACCAACCTTTCAACACTGTTTCCTTTCAGATTCGACACTGCCTTGTTTCGACATTCGACACTGCAGGTAGTGTAATGTTTCAACACCGTAATTTTTCGACACTTTTGTTTCGAACCGGCGTATTTTTTCGACACTGTAGTACGTAGCTGACGGCAAAACGTAATAAAACTAACAAAGACAGCCGTGGTGCGTCCGATCTGTTCTCTGGCCTAAACATGCGTTACTTGCGGCCTTTTATGTGAAAAATATATTCGTATATACACTGGATCACATTCTAGATACCGTATTTTCTCTAATAAATCCCCCCCTCTATTAGACCCCCCCACCCTACCTACGACACCCACCTACGGACCGTACTCGTCTAATAACAACCCCCCTCCTACNAAATCAGGTACCCAAGCTCATTTTTCACTATTTCTAACCATTTTCTTTGTTGAAGAGTCGTTACTAGGGGATTTTAGGGCTATTAGAGCTTAATTAGTGCATATTTAGGCATAAAGTAGACAAATTGGAAAATACTCAATGAAATGGCCAAATTTTGGTGCATTTTTGGTCGATTATGGTACAAATTTCCCAAATTTTCGGGCCTTCGGTCCGAAAATTTTCAATTTTAAAATAATCGCCCCCCTTCAGGGAATTCGCAGAATAGCATCCGAGGACGCTCCGAAGACACTGTCCGGTGTGTGTGTTGTGCCTGTGGTCTGGTGGACTGCGTTGCAGATTTATAATCTAATGGACTTTCGTAAGGCACATCTTCAGTGCGTTAACGCGTCCGGGCCCATCCTTTTCTGTTGTTGTTGTTTCTGTTGTCTGTTGGCTCCTGGGGCAGCGCCCATGTCCAGAAAAATACACAACATAAATAAATGTGTTGAAGTGCTTGGACAATGTAAAAAAATTCAGATAGATGCCCTGTATGCTGCTTTTGGGAACCGGTTAGCTTAAGCACGAGCACCATAGGTTTTCACAAAGACGGGGCATTTTGTCTAGGCAATATTTTGATAGCAGGCAGCTAAGCGCTTCCAACACCTGACTGAGAGACGCAGACGGCCACGACAGAAGCAGCCACGGCCCACCTAGCCCAACAGTAACAGTTAGATCTAGAGGTCGACACTGACCACCCGTACCGTAGCCGTACCCGTAGCGACCCCTCTCGTACCGTAGCCGTACCGTAATGTATTTTACGGCCCGTACCCGTAGCCGTAATGCACTCAGAAATTCGCCTGTACGTCCAAATTTACGTATATTTTTTAACAATAAGCAAGGGAACTATGTTCCTATGTGTAACAGCTAGCACGTAGCTAGCATTTGCAGTCGATATTGAGTAGGTCTCAATTCAAGAATTCGAGCATTTCTGCCTTCTTTGGAGTCAGCCGGCACCTGGGGTAAAGTCCCGCACCCGCCATTACCTTATTTTACGGGTTTCATTACGGCCCGTAACGGGGGGTACCCCCTTACCGTAGCAGTACCCGTACCAGACCCTCCCGTACCGTAGCCGTAACCGTATTTTATGGCTACGGCTACGGATACGGCCCGTAATACGGTACGGGTCCCGATCTCTATTACAGACGCAGCCTCGGGGATATGGCCCAAAAGGACAACGTATAAGATGACGACCAGTAAACAGTACGCATAGTACACCTGATGTCGAAACAGTCTCGTGAGCAACCGAAAGCTCTTTTTTTGACTAAAATCCTGTCATTTTAGTACGCCCATCTTTATTAAATTTCCGACCTGTTCTGTTAGTGTTGTTCTGTTCTAAATGCTGTTTAGTGTGTCGCTGTTTTATCATAAAGTCTTGGTTTAGATGAGGTCAGCTGTATCACATGGAATCCCTATAATCCTTCTTTTGCATTCGGATCGAATTTCATACATTCGGGGAACGACTGACGCTCGAAAATATCGAATAAACATGCTTTCTGGCTATAACAGTAATCACAGTATGACGTGATTTCTGTGCTATTATGATTGGAAGTACCCGACGTTCTCAACCTCGAACGAGGATCTTCTGCCTCCATTGTCGACAACGCCAACGTAGACTACTTCCAACGTCTAGCTATAACAGTTTCTGTTTTAATAAATACACGCAATTTCAAAACCTGCACATGCCTGTACGATGATCTTGCATGGAATGCCTCTTCGTCATTATATTAGAAGCTATGAGGTAATGCGCGGAAGCAAATAAACGGAAGTACGACAGAAGTTTTCTAATATCTAGGTTTTTATTTAAACAAATGTGTCTGGATATAGATGAGGCACACTGAGTTCCCTGTGATCACCCCTGTACCTCCTCTTTGTACACTTGCGCTACCCTTGGATATCGCCCACTCGTCCATGCAAAAATCGTCAAGACATGGTTTCGTCGTGTCGTCGGCGGCTTGTTGTCGTCCTCAAACGCTTTCGTAGATCCTTTTAGAAGCGGAACGCGATAAGCAGCTAGTTAACTGTATCCCGCGCACAGATCGAACGCATGAAACCTAAAACCTGCCCTGACGTTTTACGGCGACGGCGCCTTGACGTGTCAGTGGTACTGCTTTTTGTTCCACAGCGCTTTGCACGTGTCCTAGCATCAAAGCGACATTAGGTCCGGATTTTGCTTGATCGGAAGTCCCTGGTAACTTCATATCAGGTGCGAGACTTCAGTGTTGGCAGATTCAAAACTTAACGTCGGTACTGAACAGCGCAAAAATAACCCGTTTAGTGCCCGCACAAGGATTCTGTGATTAATCTTTCAAACTGGCGACCGGCGCGAAACACTCTTGTTCAATTAGTATAATAAAAAAGTATTGTCAAAAACCAAACGAAAATGCGACGATCGGCATAAGCGATGAAGCATACCACTTTATTACACTGGCGGAACAGTGAAGGGGGTAGGAAAAAGCATAAGTAGGGAAAGCGAAAAAGCATCGCACGGAGATGGGAACCATAACTAGCAGGCAAAACCTGATGCGCGCAGGATCCGCTGTATGCAGGCGCGTATTTAAGGGTGACTAAGGCGAATTATAATTTTTTGCAAAGGACGACTAATAATGATTCTGGCGGCGCGTGCGGCAGGCTACTTCCAGTGAAATCCATCCAAAATCACGGATTTTGTACATTAATAGGACCAAAAACCGACATTGTCCGAAACTACCTAAAGGAGATCAAGGCATTACACTCCGCCCTTTGCCTTGCCCCCCCCCCCTCCTCCTCCGCGAAATTTTCGGCCGGATACGCCCCTGTCGGCACTTGTTGGGAGTACGGGGTAGGGTTGCTACCAACCCTGTGCGGGGCCGGGGGCAGAGGGCTGGGGGCCGGCCCCGCGGGCCGGGGCCGGTGCCGGCCCCCGGGGGTAGACGGGGGCCGGGGCCGGGGGCCGCAGGCCCCCGTTTAGGCAAGGGAAAATAATATGTTTTCAACGCCATTCTTTAGTAACAGGCCAAAAATAGTATATAAATTAAGCCAAAAATGCAATAAATGTGCATTTTTTAACGAGTTTTAACGACCTACGAACAATTCTAGGAGGCCTTGGGCCCCCGGCCCCGGGGGCCGGGGGCGTGTGGGGGCCGGGGGCCGGGGCCTGGATGTTCGGCCCCCGCACAGGTTGCTACAAGCGACAAGCGGAAGGCGGGGTATGGGGGATGAGTCACGTCCTTTTAGTCCATTTTGCCATTTAAAGTTTGGCACATAACGCATATTTTGTGTAATTTTCGCAAACCAGCGTACATAAACCCGCATTAAGCGGCTTCCCGGCCTTTCGCATTGGAAAACGAAAGAAAGTCGGACAGCATTCGATCGCGTAAAACCCATTTGCCAGAAGCATTGCCCGACTTTGGACACGGTATTACCGGTAGAGTTGTCAGTTTTTTTGGGGAAAAAACAAAAAGTCGAAGCAAAAAGCTAGCACAAAAAAGCACAAAATTTCCAAGAAAAAACGTTGGCCAGCCGACTTCGCAATTAAAGCAATTGGTAATGTTGTGCAAAACGCATTTCCTACCGTATCGGGCGTCCACTGTACGCTTTATTTTATGAATTCACCCGTGTATCAAGCCTTTGTCGCGTCACCCAAGACTTGTCTAGACTTGTTTGCTACTCTTTAGTTAAACATTGCAAAGATGTGTAAACCAGTCGGAGATCAGCGTAAACTGGTCGGAACCAGGAGATCATCTTTGGGTACCGGAAAAAAATTTGCACCTTCGCGAACATGGCTGCTATCCTAAGAAGCGCTAACGACATCATAACGCTTCAGAAATTTGGAGACATCACGACGTCACTTTGAAGAACGAGACAAAACGTTTATGAAATACGTCTGTAGCATTGTTCTGCAGTCCGTCCCGAGTAGACAGACTGTGCAGCCGACAGTGCCGAAAACTGCGGTTCACCAACAAAAATCGGTGCAAAAACAAACAAAAAAAGACAACTTACGCTGCCGCAAGCTTATCTTGCGAAGTTTACCATGCTTTCGAAAAGCCATGTGCGTTCCATCAAGAGTACTGCTACAAGCAAAACCTGCCGTTTTCTGGTGTCATGTTGTGATGTTCACCGAAACCGAAGTAACTAGAGAAAAGAGGAGCAAGCATCACACACGCGTTCGCGACCAACGAAATGAATCGGCACCGCTTCCGCGCATTGGCGTGGTCAAGGTCGTTCGTCCGGCCACGTTAACGGATGCTCGCCGGACGCGGGAGGAATGAATTAAGCTGGGCATAAACGAGCGATTCAACGCGGTTAGGTATTCACATTATCTCTTTCTTTTAAAAACGAAAAAGAGACTGAAAAACTTGCTGGTACTTCAGAGAATCATAGTCATAGAATCAATCCGTAGAATCAATCCGTACCGTATTACGGCCCGTACCGTACAGCCGTACTGACGGTAAGGCTGTACGGAACGGGGGTGGGGGGCGGGGGTCAGTACGGTACGGCTGTACGGTACGGCAAGGGGTCAGTACGGCTGCCTTACTAGAAGCCGTACTGGTAGCATAAAAATCCGCACTGATAGCCGTATTATCGGCAAAAAAATCATCAAAATGGTTACTATTTCTTAGAGATCGACACCCGTAACGTACTACGGGCCGTACCCGTAGCCGTAAAATACGGGTACGGCTACGGTACGGGCGTGGTCGGTCAGTACAGCTTTACCGTATGGCTACAATTTCAGCCTTTTTACGGGCTTTAGTAGTAGTAAACGGGTACGGCTACGGTACAGGTGGCCAATGTCGATCTCTACTATTTCTATCAATATTCCGAGAATGTACGTTGGCATGCCTTGACAGTCGTATAAAAGAGGCAATCAAGTTCTACGCGGATGTAGCATAAAAACATGATGCTGCCGTTTAAATGCTTCTTGTGCCGTTTAAACCAAACCAGAAAAAGCAAATATTCGGCGCTTGAGTGGAGCACGCGGCTGCACCAAATAACAATGTTACTGTTCTTCGCCCGTCAACTCATACAAAAAAAAAAACAAGCCAATGCTTCTGCTATCACGTAAAAAACGTTTAAAGACATGCGTTTACGCTTTGTTTCATGCGTCTACGCGTTTCACAGCGCCAATAATAACATCAGCATAAAAGCTAAATCGAAAACTTGCTACCCAGAATGGCAAATTCCATGCTCACATCCAAGCTATTCGTATTCATGTACGTGGCAACACTGATGTATAAGTATCGACTATTACTGGGTGACATGAAAAGTGACTCTAGAAAACGCAAAGGTCAAGAAGCTGTGCGAAAGAAGTGCTCGAACTGACCGGCTCTGAGGGTAATGGCGGCTATCGCGAAGGCCGTGCAACTCCACACGTGCGCGTGATCAAGGTCAATCAGCCACCGAGTGGGCGATTGCGGCGCTGCACTGCTTCGAATGTGACAAAAGTCAGCACAATGCGGACAACGGCGTAAATACAAGTCGCGTGAGCACACGAGTAGCAATACCAAAGCGTCATAAGGTACGCTAGCCGTGGACAGTATATTTAAAAGTGCGGAGTCTAGAAGTACAAGCAGGTCGGTTGTTATTGAACAACAAAAAACCTGTATGCTCCAATATACAGGTGATAGTACCACTTCTCTTGAACTATGGGCACACCCTGCGTAGTACTTTTTCAACCTATTCACTAAACCCTCGTCCTGATTAAATGTTCATATGTCCTGGTACGTTGTCACATTCTTCCTGATGTAACATGCCTTGCGGGCATGCGCTTACGATCTGCATCGCTGTAGAAAGCTTTATAAATTTGTCGCGTTTTACAAAGTCATAACCAACAAAACTCGTGTAAAATCCCGCCGCGTCCATGCACATTGCACTGCGCTGGAAGTGTATTCTAAGACCCGGCGTTCATATTTGAATCTGCAGCCTGTAAAATCTGCCGAATAAACCCATGTGTACGTTTCCATCATTACCACAAAGATAACCGTCATAATATTTTTTGCTGAGGCACATATCATCCTCTCTTGCTTTTAAGGCCAGATATTGGTAGCGTCAAATACTAACGAATGCCTGAAACAGAGCGCATTCGGGATCGCACTGCCGTGCAGGATTCTGTCAGATACACATTGGTCGTTTGCATTTCTTCTGGGACCCAAACATCCGGGACCCAAACGGCAGGACCTGAATGGTGTGTAACCCCCATGTGGCTGTCAGTTTAATTTAAACATCTCGGCCATATAATGTAGATTACGCCATAGGTTCATCAAAATATATGTATATGTAAAGGATAAAAAGGCGGCGGACACGTGGCGCTTTGCTTTTATGATAGTCTTTTTTCCTAAGAAAAAACCTGTTGCAGCAGCTCACACTTGGCTCTGAGCTCAGGAAAAAAGCAAAGTTCAACCAGTATCGGAAACTTCCAGGGACACACCTTGACCTCATATACTAACCGGCTGGTGGTTGCTGGTTATAAGTGACAAAAATGTTTTCGGCATTAGGTCAATATACTGTGGATAACTCGAAAAATTGCCATTTTTTGGATTTCTACCCGCTTTTAGTGGAATCAAAGGGTAGTACGGGGGGGGGGGTTGAGAGCAGAATGAAGAACGGTTCAAAATCAGCTTGCCAAAGGATCTCGTTCGAGGTACGACGAGGCACCGGCGTGTCCTAGAAAAGTGCCATTTTTAGGAGTTTTGGGGATTTCAGCCGAAACAAATATCAAGTTATTCTTCGGCTTCATAAGGGCTATCGAGCCATACCAAACTTGAATGGGTAGCGAGAAAGCAAGCATGCATGGGAGCGTCCAGAAAATGAGTATTACGTAACTCGAAGGACTAGATAAAGTAGCACGAAGGGTCGTCACAATGGTAACAAAGGCATTGCAAAATTGGTTGGAATATACCACCTGATCTAGGCTTATGACGCGAGAATGCGTCAGGTAAAACATATTGTTGGTAAGCGTAAGCGTTTTCTGGAATTTTGACTTGAGCATCGTTCCTGCTACTTCGTCAGGAAGTATGCTTTTCGTCCGAGAGCTTCGCGTGGCTAAACCGATAAGTATCTTACCGATTGTGATGCTTGAAACTGGGAAGCTAGGGCTGGCGCAGACGTGGGAAAGCGCACAGCGTGAATCGCGGGCAACTAAAATTTTCGGAAAGAGAGCTTAAAATATTTTTGTCTGATTATATCCTTCTAGGTCCGGCTAGGAATATAATTTTGACAGCTAGCGTGAGCGCAAACCCACTAACAATTACCGATGATCGAGGACCATAAGCCTAAGTATCCCCATCCCCAGCCTAAGACACTTGCGAGTACGCTTCACGTTTTCGTAAGAATGGCTAGCAGAATTCGTGCGGTCTCAATGTGGGCTTACGTTAAAAAAACCTGTAAAAGTACCACGTGTTTACCCCTGTGCCGGAAAGCTGTTCCTGAAACAACGGTATGCCATTAACCGAACTCAGATTAAAAAATTCAAAGGCACGTGGGAGTGCGGAAGGCGAAGGCGAGAAAGCAGAGGGCACACCCCAATGGCACGCACTTCTTGAAAAAAGAGCTAAAAAACAACAACTTTTTTGCGTCCCCCTCATAGTAAAATTTATTCCCTCAAGAGACTGTTCCTGGATGATCCCCCCTCCTCCCAACCCCACGTAAAGGTCCGACAAAACGGCCGACGTTAATGACCTTAATTGAGTATGGTCCACGCATCTATCCCCTGAATGCTGAAAAAGATCGACATATGCAGCCCATAATCCATTATACGCCGAATACGTAGGAAACATCATCGACGTGATAAGGCGGAACCTGTTCCGGAAACCGCCGATCATGCTGTACCGTATTTCTTCGAATATAGCCCCACCTTGATTGGAGCCCCACTTTGAATAGAGCCCGACTAGCCGCTTTCAAGACAGCCAGCTTGTGTATCTTGACCTCCAAGTAAAGGCTATATTTGAATAGATCATGATAAAACAACAATTTTCAAGAACAGTTTTGCTCAAAAGAACGGAAAATAAAATTTTAAAAATTTAATTAAATTTAAAGATTTTCAGAAACTGAGGTTTTAAAAAATAGAGCCCCAGGGGCTCTATTCGAGGAAATACGGTATCACACATAACGTCTGTGCAACGGTGACCACACGTTGTCTCGGGCGGGGTAATTCACGGACCCATGCTTATAATGCGGATTCGAAATTTTTCTTAAAAGCACAGAAAAACCATGTCCTTCGAATTTTTGTTGCTGCGACTAGCAATATTTCCACGCTTCTTTCTGGGAAGGAAAACGGATGTGCCCGCTTCTAGGGGAAAAATTCGTATGGGGGGCGTGGGCATGAAAGTGGTCCTGGGGGGGGTGGGGGTGGGGGCTTAGCTCCAGTGGATTACTGGCATTTAAAAATCGTGCTTTGTTTTCTAAACTGAATGAGTATAACTGGTTTGCTAACCTACTAAAAACCCACTCTGCGGCAGTGCGCGTATATTTTCACAAATGTTAGTAGGTAGAGGAAATTTTTGAGACGAGGACAACATTTGCTCGCAAAAGAGGGTTGCCAAGATCTTCTAAATCCAGCAAAAAAAAACCTGTCCATTCACGAAGTTGAGCGGGTTTTCACGAACTAACCTCGTCCAAACGAGCATCTATAGACGACGGGGGAGCTTCAAACGGTTGTTTTTACCCGGAAATGATCTCACCAAGCGGACAAATAACGAGCAGTAAAAATCGTGAGCCGGATCATGTTGTTTCGGCACATTGCGGTCCATGCGGGCGCCCGCAAGAAGGCTGAAAGACAACCGCCTATTCCTATATAAAGGATTTTACTTCTACCAAACAATCTGCGATTGCCGTCCCGCACACCAAAACCTGGGAAGCCTAAGACAAACCTGCGTTCAAAACGGGTATGCGGACATCCCGAAGGAAGCACTTCATGGTCCTTATTTTATTATGCACGCAGTGCTCCCGTATCGACGCAATTGCGCAGTCTATCTATCTAAAATTTTAAAAACCTGACACGTCGCATGAAATGTGTTCCCCACAGACGTGTTGCTGTCGAGTATATGCTAGGCGACCTTTTGTAAAAAAAAACTCAATAAAACGACGATCAACAAATCAAACACATCAAAAGTTTGTCAAAATTTAAGCAAAGGGGAAACCGAACGACTAGTCATTACGAAGTTCATTTGAAATCTCAGAAATATGGCATTTTCGAAGTCCGCTCGGCACGTTTAAGGGGTTTTATGCCTAACCCAAAAGTCCAGTGTTGGGATTCTCCTTGCAAGTGAAAGAGGTTAGCATGCGAAAACTAAGTGTGGGTTAGTCCGTTACACAGTTTTACGGTTCTCTAATTGAGTTTGCTTCTAAAAACCTGGATGTTGACATCATAAAGGCCGATCTGACTGTAAGCTAGCGCTTAATACCGGCGCTCAAACTCAGGTTTACGTTTGATGTAAACAGTGGCTAGCGAGTCAGTGGACTGGCCTTATTCCGCGACAAGTTTATTTCATTCGTTTATGGGTCACGGAAGAGCGTGGCTTTAAGCCCACCCAAGGCGCCGACAAGCGCTGGTTGTTCGTTCGGATGCCTCTACGTCTGCCATGATATCAAGAAGTGCGTGAATCGTTTAGTCCAGATGAAGCAGGACCCAGGCTGGAACAGCGGACTTGTAGAGAAGGCCTGCGTGGACGTCATTAAGATGAATTCCTGTCGCAATGAGCTCGAGAGTGCATCGCTGTCCTGGAGATATTTGATAAAGCAGTCTCGACTTTGCAGGTAAAAGCCAGAAGCATCAAGCATCCTTCAAAAGTGCGTTTCTGTCTGAGAAGGCACCGACGATTCATCTGGTACGAGAGTTCGTTCTGATGTTACGCAGGGATGGATGGGCGGAATTTTTTCGACGACCTAGACCAAGACTGAGACTAAAACCTCGCGGACTCCAGGACCAAGACCAAGATTTCAGTTTATTTCCGCACTAAAACAGGGACGGCTAGGTCCACGTTTTACCGTTTTTTAAAGATTTTTGCAAAAAATTTGCTCAGAAGTTTTCGACATTTGGCCGCATTCCCGCCGAATTTAGCCCGCCGCAGGGGATTCCACCGAAATTTTGACTCACATTCTAAGATTTTGACCTAAAATTTGGTCCAGGCGCCGACTGCGTCAGACCGTCGAAAAGTAGAGATGGGCGGAATTTTTCCGACGACCAAGACCAAGACTAAAACCTCCCGGACTACAGGACCAAGATCAAGACCCGCCCATCCCTGGTATTACGCAAATCACTGCTTGACATGCGGTCTCAGAGTAGCAGTTCTGAAATGCTTCGATTCGTCGCACGTAATTCCTCGATAGTTCTTGAACGAAAACTTTCCGAAGGTTTTATCACCTCGTCACACAAAGTTGCGACATTCCTCAACCCTCGCATACGTCTCCTCCGTCACATTTCGCATCGCGCAAAATGGTTACAGGAAATAGTAATCGCGCAAAACATTTTGAACTTAAAAACAAGACGACCCTTTTAGATATACACGACTGTCGGCTCAGAGATTGAAAAGTGCGGACCGCTGGCCACACAAGTCGCTAACGTAGCGCATGAGGTAGGTGGTGAGCACACGGGCACCTTGGAAGAAATACCTGACCAGCGACCAGCTGCGGATAAAGTTGACTGCTACTTTTTCCGCGCATCTGTTATAATTCACGCTTCTTTCATGCTTTGTCCTATGCTACGTGCTTTCCGTTGCGAGGGGTTTCGAAGCGAAAATTGCCAAACAGGAAACAAGCGCCAATTTGACGGCTGAACACAGTTGTGCACGCAAATTAGCAAGAATTTCTAGTTGATCGAGGCGTTTACCTGAGCTCGCGCCAAAGTAAGTCGGCGCCAAAGTGAGTCGGCGCCAAACTGAGTCGGCACCAAAGTGAGTCGGCGCCAAAATGAGTCGGCGCCAAAGAGTGCCGCGCCAAGGTGAGTCGGCGCCAAAAGTGCGCCGCGCCAAAGTGAGTCGGCGCCAAAGTAAGTTTCGCGACAACGTGAGCTGCTCCGCATTCAGGCGCCTCGAGCTTCTCATTCCGGATGCAAGAGAAAGTCTCAAGCCTATTACTGTTACAAAACACATGATGGCCAAGCACTATTAATAATTCCTGGAATAATTAAAGTTGTTGTTGTTTTCGAGCAGTATGATGTACTTACTTTCAAATTAAGCTATTTTGGATGTTGGGCTCTTTGGGCCGGCCCAAGCCCAGGCCCGGCACAGCTTGGACCTGGGCCGGGCTTTGGGGCAAGTGGCCGGGCCTGGGTCGGAAGTTTGGGCCCACGCAGGGTTGACGCAAGCAAACATAAGACTAAGCGCGAGATATTAGTCCACTTGCTTGATCAAAGGCACAAAGGACATGATCGAATAAACCGGACAGCTTGGTTCCCCATTATGATTGTTTGCATTTCCTGTCAATGTAACACTGCTAAGCTGGTTGATACTTAATAAAAACCTGTCGAGGATCGGAATGTACGGAATGTATGACCGAGCAGACAAAGCTGAAATTTGTTATGTATTTGGTATTTGCTGGTATGCTGATGTCGTTTTGAACAATGGGGTGGCGCTTTTAGGGAAGGCATCCTTAGCAATACTAGTTTAGTTGCTGATCGACTTAGCATGCGGACCCGCCAGTACTTAAGATTTCGTGACTAAAACTGATACAGGCCGCTTACGCTGCGGCAAGCTAATCCTACAAAATTCACCACAGTTTCAGTATGCATATGCAGAGCACTCTATACCGTGACTACTACTACTACTAGCTACATACGCTTAGGGGTCGTCCAGAAAATGTGTAAGCATTACATCGCCCTTTTTGGACCCTCCCCTCCCCCGTAATCAAATGTAATCAAGGGTCCTGACCCCCCCCCCTCCTCCCCCTGTGATATTACACCTGTAAAATCGGGTTTTAAGCTGTCACGTGTTTGGTATGAGCGTGGGCCGGTTTTATACGCCTAAAACGTGTATTATGTACTTTGTCTATCGTCAAGTTACATCAGGAAGTTTCGGAGAAAAGCTCCGGCAAAAAAAAACTTGAAAAATCATATCAAAAAGACATGAAATTTGCCAAACGAAAAACATGAAAAAATGAGTTCAAAACGACGCTTCAAAACAAAAACAAAAAGGGCAAAATTCGGTGAATAGTGGCCCGACGCGGGCGACCCTAATAAAATTTTAGGCGAGAGATGGAAAATTTGGTCCAAATATGTTCAAAACTGAATTCAGATACAGCCCGCCAACGAAACTTTAAGCGAAAATTTGCTACCGTATTGGCTCAAATAGTGGGCGATCGCCCACTATTTTTCGATGGTCGAATTTGTGAGGCTTCCGTGAAAGTAGTAAAGGGTACCCCCTATGCATTTCGAAAAAAATATTGAAATTTTAGTGACAAAAAGTTCTCGTCCAGGATGAATAGTTATGGCCTAAAACGTGTTTCAAACATGTCACTGTGACAAGTCAACTTTGAAATTTTTGGTGATTTTGGTGATATTAGGACCCGCCCACTATTCGAGCCAAGACGGTAAATATAGTCAAAATTTGCTCTGACGGCGTCTAGCGGCGGGCCATTTTACCTAGTGGTTGTAATTACGTAATCAAGGGCTTGAACCCCACCGCCCCCCACCCCCTGTAATCAAACGTAAATCAGAGGGCCCGATCCCCCCTCCAGCTGTAAGGCTTACATATTTTCTGGACGCTCCCTTATGTGTAATATTGGGCCAAACGCAGAGTAACTAGAGAACTCTGGACAAAACAACGCAAGTGCGTTCCCGACCAAGGGGTATTCCAGGTCGTCTTCAGGCGTCCGCGAGGAGCAGTCCATGACGGTCGGGAGAAATAGTTCGGCGCACAGTGCTTGCTTCCGGTCGTCGAAGAAAATGTCCCATATAATGCCAGCGGCAGCGGCGGATTTCCGAGTTCGCGTAGGCAAGATCGCTTTTTCGGGACTTTTCCCGGACCATGCCCAGTAGCCTTACGTTCGAAACGCGGACTCACGCTGGGATCTTAAGGATGTATCGCCAGCAGCGACGTTCAAATACGACTATGTAGAATAGTTGTAGAGTTCGAGCAATCATTCAAAGAATTTCCCCTGAATGAAAGATACACATAATTTCTTTGAGTAGAATATCGTTCATTCAAAACAATCATTCAAAGAATATTCCTTGAACGAATCATAGCATAGCACATCATATCGCAGCATAGCATTAATATAAATCAATAATCGAAAATTTGATACCCAAAATGTTAAATACCTTGCTAAATGTTGTACATGTTAAAAAAAACCTGCACTGTCTACTGCACGTAATCTAGTACATTATTTGCTTAATCTTTCCTTCAGTTACTCTTGTTCTTAAGAAAGCGTCAGCATATATCCGCGGATAGTCCTCCTAGAACATGCCCCAAATAAGGGCAAGTGAGAGCATCTAAACGCGCGAAACATTTTTCGTATATGTAGCAATGGAAAATCTTCCTAGAAGTGAGTGTGAGTGTACAAGAAAAGCTGTTTCAAGTTACACCTGTCGAACATAGGTATGTCTTTGCTCAGATGTCATAGCTCCGCAACGGCGCCAGCGAATGAATGTCACAAACGTCTTATTTTAACTATTTCAAGGTTCGTGTCGTGAACGCTGCGATTCGGCTAGCTGATACCATATTGCCTCAAGAAGAAAACGGTCATTGTAAAAGAAAATTTGCTGCAAAAAGAAAACACGATAAAAGTCAATGCTCAGAAACGTGCAAGGATATGACATTCTTTATTTTTCATCCTAAAACCATTTCCACAAGCAAATTGCTTCTTTCATGCAAACCAAAAATTTTCAGTCAAGCAATGACTGGCCGGCACGCACATGGTTGGCTTAAAACATCGATAACGACGGGCAGCGGTGTTAACGGTTCGAACCGACCCGGTTCCTGTCCGGTCGAACCGGACCGAACAGGGTCGGTTCCGCCGAAGACAAAACCGGAACCGGTCCGGGCCGGTTCGACCCGGCAGCTGTACCGCTGGAACCGGTTCCGTACGGTCACCCGGACTGGAACCGGTCTTGTTTGCGAGAGAGGTCTGCAGAGGTCGACTGCTCTGGGACGACTTTTATGAGAAGTTCGGCGACAGCGGTGCATACAAGGATGCTTGGAAGTCAATTGCTCTTGCTTGCGGGTTTACCGGTAAGCGGCCAAAACAATCCTTTTAAAATTGACGCTTTTATGCTATTCAGAGGGAGACGAAGCACTGGCCAGGT
>JNEY01000605.1:52336-66058 GCA_020875895.1 Aphelenchus avenae | reverse complement strand
TTTACGGGGCCGGTCCCCGGTACCCCCCCCCCCCCGGGACGTGGGTCGTTACGGGCCCGTCGGGGGGCCGGGGCCGTGGGCCGAGGGTGGGGGGGGGCGTGTAGAGCCGGGGGGGAGAGGGGGGAAGCGGGACGGGCACCGGGGCCGGGGTCTGGATGTTCGACACCCGTACAGGGTTGCGTTCAGTATAAGTCAAGCTCCTTTAGTTGTTCCGCATTCTGCGAACGACAGGGGAATGTGCGACACGCTCCATTAAGGACTCAGGAAACGTTGCCTCTTGATGGAGTCTGAGAAACTTGAGAATATTTGCTAGGAACAGTTAACCTGAGTAGACCATTACGCTAGCATCTTTCTGCTTTTCACACTGTGCGTGACGCGGTTTTTTCCACAGATTCAGCTTCATAGTGCGGTGCCTCACCCGGTGATAGAGCAGAATTTGTCCTCACTCATGTACCGTCATCACCGAACTCGAGTGTTCGTGTCGGTTTTGACTTGTCTGAACGTAATATTAAACTGGTCTCGTTCCAGATATGAACTTACTTCCAGTTATCGTCCTGTTGCTTAGTCTCTTACCGGTGGTGCTTTCTGGACTTGTTGCGTATTCTGCATGTGTAGCGACTTGCGGAGGCAAACCCAAATGCATCGTCGGATGTCTACCGCTTATTGTGGCTCCCTTTCCGTAGCCACTGGGTTTTAAATGTACGCTTAGTTCACTGAAATATAATGTGTTTCTATGCCTATATATCAGAATAAAACTGTCTGACTTAACGGTTCAGGTACCTTTCATCAGATGTCTTTATTAGCCTAGCAGCGTGCGAGCACCGAAACTGTGCCATTATGGCATATTTTTTCTTGGAGCAAACAGCGAGGGTGAAGGAGTTTGGATTTTCTGACCGCATTATAGGCACGCTCTGTCCCAAACATGTGGGTCAAGCAGTAGCGGTTTAAGTGGGATGCCTCCCGCTGCCTGACCTAGGGATCAAAGTACTTATCGGCTCGCCACAGTACTTAGTACCTGCTGGCAAAGGTTTCTCATATCTATGTCAAACTGCTGACTACCGATTTCTATGTCGGCGTCGGGGAGGGGCTGCTTCCTAGGTCGAACCATCCTATCCAAAAGGCTCATAACTTCGTTGAGGCGTAGCTATCACTTTCTACACACGTTCAGCCTAATGGCGCTAAGCATTTTTCAGTGTTAGGCAGTCTCATCGGAAGCGATTCAAGTCCAGCCTTAGCAAGAATCCAGGTGTTTTCGACGTCGAAAAAGGCATCCTAGCGACTTCTTGCAGCAGACAGATCCATCTATCGCCGTCTCGAGCAAGGCAAACATAGATGTGTTTTATTGGTTTACAAAATATTGTGACAATACGGACAAGCGTTCCGGCATTTTCCACATGATACCGGACATTGTATACCTATATACCTAACGGAAAAGTGGCGAGGCAAAAGGCCATGCATGCAGGTAGCAGCGGTGGTGCAAGAGTTGCACACCAGGCGACGCACGCCGCATACGTTGCAGGTCCTGTGATCGCCATTTGTGCCAAGAGCAGCAGTAGAACCAGCATAATCACCTTCATGGCTAAAAGGGTAGTCGTTAAAAATAGGTTACACCGGAGTATGCACACGCTGGACGAATCGCTGTAGAGACCTCCCCCCCCCCCCCCCGCCCCGAGATTCGACCCGAATTAGGCGTCTCTGGCGTACCATGTAAAAAACCCGAATTTGGATCCTGTGAGCCGTGCTGCCGTTTCATTACCAGTACGTTACCCTTAGCAAACAATCTGTCGTTTTCGAAATTCGTTTAGTAGACGGTAAGCCAACCGCCAACTGAAACATAGACTTAACTAATGTTCTAACCTAAAAGAGCACGCCGCGAGCGCAGCCTGATGAGTTCGGGGCATATTCGCAACAGGCATTCTTCTTAGACGCGGGTACGGGCGCTGTGCTCGGCCTATGCCAAGCCGAACATCCAACACGAGTATCCCATCCCCCCCCCCCCCGCGTACGATGCGGTGCCGACCTCTACATCGCCGAAAGATTCAGAAAAATAGAGAACATAACGCCGAGTGCGACGACTGCCTCGCTACCCGCCTTGTTTATACCGTTGACCTCTGTCCGTAAGTTTGTTGACGGTTACCTGGGGCCCCTCCCCACGCTGCGACGCCGCTACAGAACCAAACGAGTGCAAAAGTGCGCTACCAAACGCAGTCAGCGCACTCGCCAAGATATCGAAAAGTAAACAGAAAATGCTGCAGTTGGGACATTTGAGACAAATTAAGCGTCTCAGGGATATGCCCTTTTCCGACATTGGCTTTCCGAAAAGAGCTAACGCATTTACTCTGGTTGATCATGGTTGAAAATGGCTACCTTTCTATTCTCCTGCCTGACAAAATCGGAAAAAACATCAAGGTGTATGAGGGATTGCGAGCCGCTCTTTGCGTCCCTCTCAACCCTTCCTTACCTCTTCCTATCGAAACGGTAAGCTACAAGGACCGTTTCGAAAGGCGCCAAAAGACTATCGCCACTGATTACCGCACTTTTTGGATGACGCAGTGTCAGCATAGTCCTTTAGGTAAGTGTTTCCCAGCAGGCAAACGTTTGTTTCGCACAACCGATGCTTTCAGCGAAGACCAGCATTTCAGAATTTGCACACCATGTTTGCGCAAGTGGGGGTCGACCGCAAATAAAAGTGCGCTAACGAAAAGAGAGCAGTAAATAAAGAGTCGTAACCCGCTGGTCGGCAGACAACGCGCGTCAAGGTTAAGAGTACGTGGTCAACACGGTTGCACGCCCCGCCAATGAACAAATTCTTTGAGATCGCATGTACTTTGCCGCGTCGTAAACATCGAGTCCGAGTGCGCTGATGACGGAAGTTCTTGAGAATGATTGGCCACCTTCTGATTTCCACGTGCTCTTACCGCGATTACGGAAAGCAGTTGTAGCTGGACTGAAGGGAGAGCGAAATCGTAGTTACTTCTACAGTGCTCGAACCCAAGTGAATAATTGTTTGGCCAGCGTTGGTTACAAGGGTTCGGACATAGCGGCTGTAACAAATGTCTTTGGACCAAGTGTACGGTCTGGATTCTGGATCTTGCAGAGACATTTGTGCATTTGGTGCATATGTAAACCACCCTTTTATTCTCTCTTTTATTGAGTGATCCGGTAATCGAGACACTGTTTCTGCCGAAGAACTCTCGCGCAAACAGTCATGTTTGAAATGCACTTTAGTGAATAACTGAGTATCTGGGACATATCCCATTCTTCCCAGATTGTTTGAAGGTATTGTAGAAACAAAGGGATGGGCAACTGTCAACCAAAAGGAAACATGTTTTCGAAGGACGTTCACTTATTTTTCTGTGCACTAGCCCGTCGACTGAGGCTCCTTCTTGCATTCGAACGATCGACAATCGCTGCAGTGCAAAGCGGTGCAAGTCGGTAAACCCCACGTGAAAATCACGTAGGCAACACAAGCGCTGTAGCGCACTCTGCAGTCATTGAGGAATGTTCGGCGCATATAAATAGACACTCCGCACGCATCTCAAGCTTCGCTGACGTTTATGAAAAATATATGCGGTTCATTTGCGGTTGGAACTGCAGTTTGTGTGTCTCTCCGTCCTGTCCGACTTGCGCAAGCATAGAGGGTGATGCGAAACATACAAGCTTTCCTATACCATAGTTATCATCCCCACATTTAGCGAACCACTCTTGCTTTACTCTAGTACACTGACTGTTAGGGGATAACATAGAACTTTGTCTATGGTGGTAAGCCCTCGGTGATTTCCTCGGAGGCTGCATATCCCGCTCCTCCGAAAATCTACAATCGCTTTTGCAAATTCGCATTTCAGAACAAATGACGAAGCTGGGAGTGCTGGTCGTGCTTATCGCGTTTCTCGCTGTGACGTCTGCTCTCGCAGGTCCATTCGCGTACATGGCGTGCGTTACAGCATGCGCCGGTTTTCCGCCGTGCATCCTCGGATGCCTTCCACTGATGTTCGCACCATGCATGGACCCCTGATGTACGACAGACACTATGACTACGTGACGATTATTTTGAACATCATTATTTGGCCAAGTAGCAGTCAATAAAGAGAATAAAGCACATCAACTCCATCAGCGAAATGAGTCTGCGTTATGGACCATACTTTTTGGTGGTGATCGATTCCTGGCTAGTCGACTCTGATTACTATAGTGGAACTAATAAAAAATGTTTTAAAATTAGGTCATGCTGGTCCATTCGTTTATTCGTATGGGTTTGATTTGTTTCCCACGTTGCGCAGTGCTTGGCAACGATCCAGAACGAAATGTGACTGCTCTCTTGAACGGTGTGGTACCGACGCCCATTGCGTCGATGTTGATGTGGGCTAAACGTGTCGTGTAAGGCATCCGACTCTGAGTTGAAGTCATGAAGAAGTCAATACGTTTACAGCGCCCTCAATGCGGCGTTTGGCTAACGATGTCCAGTGTGTAAGCTCAGTTACTACGTGACATTTTTGAACATTACAGTATTTTGACAAATAACAGCGAATAAAGAAACTAAAACACGTCATCTACATCAACGGAATGAGTTTCTGCGACTAGTCGTGTCTTGTGGCGGCGAGCCGATCCAGTCCAGTATTTCCGGACTATCATAGTGAAACCGATAACAAAAGGTTGTTAAAGTTCGGTCCTGATGGGCCATTCGATCGTTTGCGTGAGCTCGACTTGTTGGTTGTTGTTCCATGCGTTGCGCAGTCGTTGGCAGCGATGCAGAAGCCTGCAAGGAATTTGTCTGCTCTTTTGAAGGATGCGCCAGTGCGCTGCCGCGGCCCTCGTCAATGTACGTCAATGCTTTCGAAAACATTGCGATAACATGCTAAAACGTCCTCTTTGAGACATCCGGCTTAGACAGTGAACTCTTCATAAGTGAAGTCGTGCTAACACGTATATGTTTCATCCAGCTCCCAGAGTCGCCGTTTAGCTCGCTATCTATCCCCGAATTTAAGCTTCAATACGGCGTTCAGTCACCGGAATTGTTACGACAACCTTTCTTGTCGTTTTCCGTACGGTACGGAGACCCGCGACGATAACAAGGGTCACGGGGGTGGGCGCTTCAGTAACCAGACGTCGTCTCAGCGTTCGTCAAGCTCATTTCAGGATATAAGGTTAAGAAACCGAGAACTTACGTGTATATCCGCTCGCAAGCCTTGAAAAAGCGCCATTTTGTATTCCGGTGTGTCATCGTTCGATAGCCGCTCTGAACCTTCACAAGCGACCCACTTAGCCCACCATTTGATATCCAGGAAGTGAGTCCATTCCCTGATCAGCCTAGCTTTGTCCGCGGAAATTTTAGCGCATTGCGGTGGCGACGGTTTTCCGACTCGTTCGACTGCCGCGAAACGTATTAGATACAGTTTAGAAAACGATGTCCTAACCTGTACTCCATAGGCCTAGCATCATGAGGGCAGCGACATCAGTCGTAGAGAGGTCGTGGCCCGCGATGCTCGTGGCAATCCTTTTGATTTCTTTCATCGCTCCTTCTTCCTTTCTGAAAACGAAGTTGGACGGTACCTTTATGTTACTCGGGGCCGGGCCTATGGCAATAGAGGAAACCCAACTACAGAATCCCTGAAGCTGCCAAGAGGGGCAGCTGCAAAAAGGCACCGGTTCTAATTAGAAAAGCCGACGAAGCAGAGTGCCTAAAATGCTTACTTCGGGTTCTCATCGGTGCAAGTTGGCGACGCATATGACTCAGGAACGAATCCGCTACAAGTGGCTTCGCAGTTCTGCGACATCAGTTGACGATACGTCTAAAGGCCCAGCTTCGTACATTTGCATAACGACCTTCGGCACGGCGAAAGAGCGTCGAATTTGTGAGATGCCATACCTGGTTATGGCAGAGGCCGGCGTTCGTCACGCAGTTCGACGCGCGATCGGAGAGACACCGCAGCGTGGACCAGTTGCACACCATGGAAGTGTGGCACGTCGGGTGAGCGGCGCCGTATCCGCACAGGCAGGGACCCTGCGATCGTCCAAATGTGGGGCACATTGCAGCTGGCGGTGGTGGAGGCGGTGGAGCAGGAACGCTGGGCGGCGGAGCGGGACCGGTCGGCGGCGGCCCGTAGATGGCCGGGTCGAGGTCAGTGCAGAATTTGTGAGGATATTCGGCCGTGAAGAAACAAGATTTGCCCTTTTTGCATGTCTCTTTGCCGCACTGACAACGCTCTACGGTGATGTAAGTGCCGAATGCCGGACACTCGGGCAATGCGGGTAGCGGCGCGGGCGCAGGCATGGACGGTTCGTCTAAAGACGAAGAGATTTGCTGGGGAACCCGACAAAATGGACATCTAGGCCTAAGCCTAAGAGTCCACTGCTAATAAGCCCTGAGACCAGACTATGCCCTGGCATTTATTTGGAGAGAGGCCTGACGCTGATCCCAAGCGTCAGCCTGAGCCTAGACCTAGAGCTAAACTTAAGCCTAAACCTGCTACCTAGTTTAACCATGCGCCTCGTCTCAAAGCCAAGCTAATGTATTAGCTAGACAAAAACATAAGCTGGCCTAATCTCAAGCCTAAGACTTAAGTTTTTACAGGCAAGACTTTGCACTCTCTGCCACCGAACATTACTTGCAGGTAAGAGCAACTTACAGATGCGGTACTGCAGCGTGAATGTCTGCTCTTTGTATTGCGAGCACAGACTAATCACTACGAGGTCCTTTTTGCTGACGACCATACCGAGCTCCGCCGCGTGTTCCGGGCAGCACAGTCTGGAAAGGCGTAAAGCGTTATGCTTTATGTGGTGCACTGGAAAAATCGCACCTGGCGCCTCCGCGATACATTTCGCCAAATTTCACCTCCGCAGAGCCAAAGACGCACGTGTTACTGCACTGTCCGCCGAGTCTCTCGACCTTCACGGCTACCTGCTTCCCGGCTGGGGCCTGAATCCGATGTCATGTGGACTTTTACGTAAGTCATGGCTAGCATTGAATGTTCAACACATAATTATCTATGTGTAGAACATTCTCTCACAGATCTGTGCGCTACCGCATGAGTCATAGATCTACCGCATGCACGCATATGTTACAGAGCAGGGAGGAGTCTCCATGGAAACTTCTTGAATCCACACTAGGCGTTCAGTGCATACGGATCATCTAGGATATGCATGCTATCGCAAAGCTATCGATGTAGCTTATAGCCCCGCCATCGCCCCGTATAAAGGGCGATAAAGCTATCGCCCCTTCTGCCATGCATGCGAGTAGAGCGTCAGTCAATGCGCGAGGGTAAAGTGTACCTTGATATGGTAGTAGCAGCAAGAGTGGCGAAACTGTCCGTATCCGCCGTGGTATTTCACTTCGCCCACATCCAGGCTTCCGGTCAGCGGCTGCCACTGAGAGCTTGCCTGAATCATCGAACAAATTTTTTCCTCATTGTGTCAATGTTGACGTACTTGAACCGTCTCTCCACAACTCGCCGGAGCGCCGTTTTCGGGCAATGCTCGTTGGCTGCAGTCAGCGCCGCCCAATCCTTGTGGGCATATGCACTTGTTGCAGTCGCGAGGATGCGGAAAGCCACCGTTTTGACACTTTGTGTTCTTACAGTGGTCTACTCGCACACAATAATCAATCTACTAGACCTAACCGGGAGATCATTCCTCAGTTTGTGCATACCGAAACACTTGTAGTGCTCGTTAATCAGCTTTATGTCCTGCACGTTTGGTCCGTACTCGTTGCCCATTGTGTGCTGAAAGCCCTTCTCCTTCGCGAGGACCTGGATCTTGTCGTCACCGGTATCTGAAATTGCGCCGAACGAACATATGAAATAAGCAATGACATAATTCGAGTAAAGTTTTGATCCCCTCCCCCCTCCCTGCCCTTCAGTACTCGGCCCTTTAATGGTCACGAACATCCGCCGTAGTGCATATTGCTCCCGTAGTCGTAGACGGTATCGTAGACCAAGGCTTTGGACTCCAGCCGGTACTGCCTCTTCCAGGACTCGTCGATTTGCTCCCAGATGAGCTGGATGTAGTTGTCCCGGTCGGGGCGGTTCATTTCGTGGTGTACGCCCATCGTGTGCGCCGCCTCGTGGGTGATCGTTGCGAACTATAACGGTAAGAATTTGTATATGCATAAGTCTAAGAAAACTAAAGAGACACACCAGCCGTCCGCCGTACCGAAAGCTGTACCAACCGTGCCATACCAATGCGGTATAGGGTACGGTTCGAGCCTTCGTACGGCTCTGCATGAGGCATAGTCTGTTCTAAATATCTGACTAATCGGTGCCGTACCGTAAGCGGTACTGAACTTTTACCGTACTGCATTCAATACGGTTCCGGCCATGATACGGTACGGGTACCAACTTTCAGTAATAACCACGAAATTAGCATATGACGTCCTTAACGTACGCTAAGGCATCCTTCTCCCAGAGAAAGCATCTGTTCGTCCCGGAAGTCGAGTCGTCCCAGCTGACTGAAGCATCCTGCGCCCTTGAAGATCTTCACTTTCTTGTTCGGCGTCGCGTCCTCCTTCCACTGCAGGCAGGTGTGCTCCGTCCACCAATCGAGGGCCTGCCGGACGAGATTGCGAGCTTCTTCGTCTTAAGTATAAAATTACCTATCTGCTAAAAGTGATGACACCTATTGGAGGGAAAGTATCCGTTACAGCTTCAGTCCCGTTTTCGACGGGGACGGCACCGAACTTTTGAGACCATTGTGACGAAGTCTACCAGACGCACCGAACAGTCAGGTCGTAAAAGGCTAACCGAGCGACGAGTCGAAGTAGTATGCAATCGGTTTTCCAACCGGCCACCATTTGGCATCCTCGCGCTCGATAATGCTGCGTCGCTGTCGACCGTCGCCGACCATTCCGTACTGCTTGGCTTGCTCTTCCGTTAGCAGAATGTCGCCCTGAAAGGATGCGTAGAGCACGTCATGCCCGCCCAGGCCAACCTCCAGCAGCAAGTCCGCAATGGGTTTGTTCACGCCCTCGATCGTCGGCTTGGTCATGTTCTCGGCATTCTTGGAGGCACTCTCTTCGAGAGCCTAGAAAGACGTGCCCTCAAGAAGGCGTCGGCAGATTTAGGGCCAGGATTTGTCAACAACGTTTTGATATACCTTTACTTTGGCCAACAAGTTTGCCGGTGTTTTCGGGCCTTGATTCTTCTTTCGTTGGGTGAGCTTCTTCTTTTCAGCTGCTTTCTTAATCCAACTGAACTCTTTCGTCGAGGCGACAGACTTGAGGAAGTCAGCGCGAATCTAGGAACAGTGCTTGCAGTAGAGTGCATATGAGCCGGTGCTTACCTTTTCGGATCTAGCTGAGCTTACAGCTCGTGAAGCGCACGTTGCGCTTGGAATAAAGGCGATTAGGACAACGAAGCCAATCGATAGGGAGAACGACACAACCGTGCATGAAGGCAGCATCATGTATCCTAAAGTACGAACTATCTATACGCAGCTGTGACGTGTAGTGATGTTCACCCACTGCTGGTTAGGTCTGGATTTTCGTACTGGGGTGGCGTAAAATGAGTCGAGGGAAGTGCTGCAGCGTCACATGTAGATACTAGAAAAGTGACGACTTGAAAATCACCGAAAATGAACCGATACTTTTAACCACTCGCGAAATTATATAAAAATAGGTCCCTCTTAATAAGTCGCAGCTCCCTCCAACCGCTACGCTACTTACCTGCCCTCAAGGCTTGACTGGCAAGAGAAGTTTGCCTATCGAGATTTAAGTACTCTACTAGCACACGGCCCGTGAACTGTTAGACGTGCCTTTGTTTGGGTGGTGCGGAAGCGTCCCTTTATCCAAACAGAGCTACGCCTACTGTGCTCTGGAAAGCGTAACATAGTGCCGAGCTCACAATTTCGAGGTCAATCAAGGTCCATCTGACTGTGGCTGCTACAGCTGATTGTTTGCCTGCTGCTGGTAGGCGAGAGAATGCAGCAGCACATAAAGCTCATCTTCGTAGGCGGGCCACATAGCCGACTTGGTTTCAGATTTCTGAGGCTTATTTTCATTAGAACTCGAGTAATTTCTATTCGTAATCATAGACAAAAGTCTCTTGTACAGGGCTCCTTCTATGTAGGTTGGTCTTAGAGAAAACTCCTGGAAGTTGGTCTTTTCGTATCCTCCTGTTTGATCTTCGGAGCCAGAGAACGAACGTCGCAGCTCTTCAAACAGTCGATTGGCTAGCATCCGGAGGCGGCATAAGTCAATGGAACCATGCAAACCGACTTCCAAAGTCTGTGCAAGAGGTGTGAATCATTCATTATGCGATTTTGACTTTACATGCCAAAGTTTTATAGTGCCTCAAATGGGTAAATTGAGAACCGAACGTATATCACTTAACTTCACTTTCGATGTTCCCTGTTTGATTATGGAAGAAGTCGCTAATCCGCAAGTTTCGAGATCGTGGAGGTGATAAGAAGGTGGCTTGCCCATCAGCTTCTCTGACGGATACAGGGTTGTTGACAGCAGCAAATGTGAGCGAAGATCTTACTATCAGCCCAGATTAGCCCCGGATCCTAGTTACGCCAGTGCGCATAATTGACCAAACCTCTTTCTCAAAAAGCAGCCTGTTTGGAGGACAAAATAGGAAAACGGCAAAAAACTTCGTCATTCCGGACGGTGCTGATTTTTGTCCGAAAAGCTTTTCGCGGCCGCAGCTTCCAGAAAGCATAAGGGGCCCCACAGTGGCTGAGCGCTGGGTTTGAGCATTCACCTAAATCCACTGGTGGTCATTTCCTGGACGCTGATTCTCTTCCACTGTGCTACGGAGTCGCGATCATGGCTCTCTTGTTTTCGCTTTGCTTCCGCTTGCATCCAGCTGGTTTCCCGCAGGAATCTGCGACAATCTTAGGCATTTCCAGGGGTAGAACTGGCACGCCTGCCAAAATCAGTCCTCGATGATAAACGCTTGCTTTCAGCTTAGATTGTTACGCTGAACTGGCTGACATTTTGACGCGCTTCGCATAAAACTCAGAGGGCCGCATTTGGTCTTGCTCTTTATTGCGGCCCGCTAAAGCCCATATCACTAAGAATTCTGCTCAAATTAAAGACTGAATAGCGTGTTACAAGCGTTGAATGGATTAAAATCGTCAACCACCTCCGCCACCCTTTCATTTGATCGTTGCGATGGCTAAGGCCCTGTTGCTTTGTTTGCTCATCTCCGCTCTCATGCAGGTCACCGTTGGACGCTGCTTCGGCTGCGAGTTCACTCCTCTGTACTTCTGCGACAAGCATAAGGACCTGTGCGTCCGTCAAGTTGGACGTATGTTTTCTATTGTATAACGACTAACGTAGAATGTAAAAACCCGTTTTCAAAACGATGCGCGCAGTAGGTCTTATATACGAAGAGACTTCACGCAACTTCTGGAAGGCATCCCACCCTGGGAATTTCCTGGATATCCACCTCGGATACTTGGACTTTCCATATATGACCATTTTTTGAACAGATAATGGACAAATAAAAATCTAAAGCACGGCAGAGTCACGCGGACAATAAATAGAAATGTTGTGGTCCTTAGAAATTTTTAAGTCGGATGTCGAAAGATAGAGCCGCATTGGGGTCTTTTAGACGAATACTTTATGTCATCGAAACGGAGCATTTAGGTTGTGGCCTCGATATGATCGACCGTCGATGCGATAGTCGACGGGCCGAATACGACCCTAAATGCTACTGTCTTGGCATCAAATGTGTGTGCGCTGACTGAGCTCAGTGCTGGCTGTGATTGTGAGCCAATAATTGATTATTGTTAATAAACAAGGCATAAGAAGGCGTCGCTAACGAACAAAGATGGCATACAGGAAAAAGAACGCCGCGTTTCTAAATTTTCGGGCAGAAATGCGGTAAAATTCAGGTACGTCGCAGCACTTATTGGTTAAATTTTCTTTTTGTTTTCCCACTTCATCCGAAGATTGCTCGACTGGTCCGGTGACGCCTGCGGAAATCGTTGCTGAATGAAGAAGAAATCCATGACTCATAATCGACATGCATTTGCGTAACAGTGCTCATTGGAACTTAATAATGTGACATTCAACAACGTGCAAAATGACCTACCGTCTAAGTATGCGAATTCGGTTTCCATTAATCCGTGGGCGTATGGATGGCTTGGCTGGGACAATGCTTGACCGGGATGTGCTGGACGTCATGCGAACTTCGCATGAGCCGATGTTGGGAATGTCTGGACCACATAGGCCACAGAATTCGAAAAAGATTCGGTCATATGCCTGTAAGACCAACTTTTGGTACTAAGGTTCGCTATTGAATGAGTGGTGTCATTTTCTTGTAACAACGTTTATAAAAGGTACGTCGTGCAATCCCTTAGGATACAGAATCACTTATTGGCGGTTTTCTTGCACACAAAGCCTCGCATCTCAAGATTACAGGCCTGATTGTCCCAATGGTTGTAAAACGGGTCGGGACTGTATCCGATGAGGTGGTCGGGAAAGATTTGCCCACAAGAAAATCCGATCGACTGCGGTCTGGCAGTCGCCCAGTGCTCATAGTCGAGAGGCGTTCCATCACTCCAACGGAACGTGCCCAGCTCAGCGGCGTCGGTTAAACCTATCCATACGCCACCATCAGAATGTCCGGTCGTCCACTGCATTGGGACGCCAGTCGCAATGCAGTGGTGCATGTGTGTGCATTTGAAGCGGGGTCGCCGTCAGTCGTGTTAGTTAAACTAACTTCAAAGGACCTTAAGCCATAAGTGGAAACAGCCCACGTGCTAAATTTGATGAGACAAACGACTCAAGTAGCTTTTACTAACTAACGCACACCGACAGATCCCCTTCGAGGTTAGGGGTTGCGAACCGATGGAAATGGTGAACCTCCTAGAGATACTTTGAGCCCGAGAAAGACGTGGACGTACTTAGCTTTAACGGTGCACGAAGTATCACTTTTGTCTTCGAAATAAGTAAAATTTTCTGTAAGTGTTCATGTTTCGCATAAAGGGTCTGCTTTTTCATTCGGAGCCTGGCGGCGAGCTTTAGGAAAATGCTGACGCGCACCCGTATGGTGACCCCAGACGCTTATTAACAGGCATACGTTCTAGTGCCTACTAAGCGCCAAAGAAGCTTCAAGTGCATTATACCAAAGATTCAGATCAATGAGCGTGCCAGCTAGTGGCGCTGGGGAAAATAATCCGGCATTTTGGGAGATAGACCGCAGTACCTTGGACGAACAAGTGTTCTTCGTAGCTATGAATGGAGACGAGGTTGGCGTTAGCGCCTTTACACATTTCGTCGGCATTAGTCCACGTCACGTATGCATTATGAAACGTCTAAAACAAGCAGGTCAGCGTGTTCACTCATATGTACTGCGCTAAGTCGCAGCCATAAAGATCGGTCTGCCGTATCATTATGTGATAAGGTCGTTTTTTCCCTCTTCCCAAAAACACGCAGTTTTCACAACTTTGTCCCCCCATATCTCCGCTCTCACTTGTCGCCGGCTTACGCGGTCTTCACCATTCGATCCGCCATCCTTTTCTCTATCGGCGTCACATATTCGCTTGTCCCCATCCGACCGGGCAGTGAACACTTGCTTTCAATTTTCTGATTTCGACCTTGCTTTCCTGCTATATCTCAGGCGATGTCGGTCGCCTGCGTGCGCCCGCCCGTCGCTCTCGCTACACGTTTCTCCCGGCCGGCGGCCCTCTCCTTCTCTCGGCCGCCGCCCGGTTCCATTTTCCACACACTTCGACTGTGCATCGCTCAGCGCCGGTTCGTCCCGACCTCCGCTCTTCGTCTTT
>JNEY01000605.1:0-22537 GCA_020875895.1 Aphelenchus avenae | reverse complement strand
CCTATCCCCCTGTGTGCCTTGCCTCCCACGACTCAATACACACGTGAAGCAGAGCCGAGAGTCTCGGTCTCGGTCGAGGCGGAGACCGAGAGTTATAATTTACCACGGTCATTTGGAAACTCCATACGTTCGCTACTTAACGCACAAATTCCAGCAGAATTTGGGGGCGTCCAGAAATTGCGTAATCCTTATAAGGAGGTCAGCCCTTAATTAGGTTAATCAACACTAGGTGAAATGAAGGCCCGCCGTTAGGCGTCGACCGACTAAATTTTCACCATATTTGGCAAATTTTGATTTTTACAATTTTAATTTTTTACAATGAAATTTTTTAACCGAAAAAAGCTCAATGCACGCTGATTTTTCGCATGACCGAGACCGAGACCGAGACCGGGACCCCCCGAGAGTCTCGGTTTTCGAGACCGAGACCGAGACCCCCAGCCCTGCTTCACGTGTGTATTGTACACTCTCTGACATCCAACGGTGGTAGCGAGTGAATGCACACGGAGACTTAACAGTTCCTGTGACTTTATTAGTGCAATCACATTGACCCTAGGCATCCCGGTTCAGCCGGAAATATTTTTTTCAGCGAATGAAAATACTCTTTTTAGCGAATAAAATGCTTTTTTCAGCGAGTGATTTTTCGGTACACTTTTCAGCGAATAAAATTTTTTCCCAAGCTTAGTTATTGTTATTTACGCGTCGTCCACGCTTAGGCTCAGGCCTAGGCTGTTTGCTTATTGCTTAGGCTTAGACTTAGGCTCAGGCAATTTACGTCGCGTTTGGGCAGTTAGAACATGCCCGCAAAATAATTTCACTCGCTGAAAAGAGTACCGAAAAATCATTCGCTGAAAAAAGCATTTTTTCGCTAAAAAGAGTATTTCCATTCGCTGAAAAAATACCAAGCCGGTTCAGCCGGGATCTGGTTAGCGTCAGGTCGCGGCTCTGGAGTCTAAGAAGGTTATGTGCCCGCGAAGCCCGACCCCCCCCCCCTTCCCAACATCATGATTGAATTTTAACAACTTAGGCAAAAATTAGCCTAAATTATCTCGAAAATCGCACATTCACAATGCGTTTCTTTATCGTTCTCAAAGAGGCGTTACATCCGTATCCAAAGTACGAACCAGCGGGCGGACCGCTTTTTGGGACACGCTTCCAGCGGAATTTTCGTTGCACTTTTCCGGGTGGTTCATCTTACCTTACCTTCTCCGAATCTCGATTTTGATCAGCACTTGAGTTCTGTGCTTTGTGCCTTCGCTACCTAAGTACATTCGGGGCGCCAGTTCCGTTGCTCGCCCGTCAGTGCGTCAACACAAACAAATCACGAATGACATTTCTCTGTCGCCGTGCGCTGAGTGCATGTTGGCGAAAACACATTGCCCTTTTGCGTAGCGCACTAGAGACGCATGATCGACGTTCGGACTCTAATTGTAAACACTTTGCAAGGTAATCGGTGCAGGGTGCTGTTTTCCAACATGACGCATCAAAGTGGCTATTAATGATTGAGATGTTTTGTTTTGGCTGGAAAGTGCGCTAACGTGTAGTGGCAGGCATCGTAGTATAAAACCGGTCGCATGCTTAATTATGAACAGTATTGACTGAAACATACGGCTTCTAAATTCTCTAGTGAAGAGCTCTTTCTGACTATTGGCCTAATCGGCTTTTTAACATGTGCGATAGCGGATAGTCCCCATTGTATGTTAAAAACACAGCATATTAGGCCCGACATTTTAAGCTGGCGGAGAACATGCTTCTCGTCGGGCTAAGCTTGGTCCCTGTTTGGACCTGTCCTTTGTCCCATGTGTTTTTATAGCGAACAGGTTGTTCATGTCGCGTTACCTCTAAATTCACCCACTCTTATTCCATCACTTTAGTCCAGCTAGGCACCGTGATGGGAAACGTTCAGTTTTGCGTCGAAGTCTGTGATCAGCATGGCTGCCGAACAAACTGCCCACGCAGCGGGGGTGGTCGGATCTTCAGGAAGCCAGGTACGTGTCTCTATTGTAGGGATCCAGTGTGGTCCTCTGGAATGATTTTTTCAGGTTGAGTAGGAAAATATACCGGTTACAAGTTAGCGATCCCGCTTCCTTTAGAATCGGTTGATCAGTGCACCTACTTGATGGGCCATGTCGGCTTCTTTCCACGCGTTGGAGCTGCTGCAGAACGACGCTAGTAAGCATAGGTAACTTGGGCGAGCAATTACATGTTCTTCACTGTCTTGTTTTGTTCGGGCAAGCAATTTTTGCGCTCGCGAAAAGCTAAAATCGCTGGATAGGCAACAACGCCATAGTTTGGCGAACATTACATACAACTCCGAGACTTTTTAGGCGCAATTATTGAAGTTTCTCATCCGCTGACGTCAACCTCGCAACTAAGTTACCAAACATTCATATCCATATGATGACAACATTAACTACGCCATTACGTAGATCTTCTAATGTGTGTAAGCAGTCATTTAATAAACATCCGCTTGCACAGTTACGGTCATGAGCTGAGCGCAATAGGCTCCCGATCGCTAGAAGTGGATACACTGAATGTGGACTTATTTTGCGAATCCGTCTTCGTGGTATGCATCTAATTCTGGCCTCAGCCAGAGCTCGAACATGATTGCCGAAGCCGCAGCGGGGCTGCAGGCGACAATTCCGAATGTGGGTGGTTATATGTAGTTAGATTTGTAACTTTGCTCAAGTTGTTCGCATTGGGGACCTGCAGATACAGCCTTACCAAATCTAAAGTTTGGCCGGCGTCCTTCACGTCGATTAATATCGCTGGAATGTCAGTATGACGTAAACACCGGGTGTACTTTGCGACTCCTTCCTGGCAGAAAACATGCACCCGCTCACTAAATTTATTTGCGTTATGTCCTTGGTTGCGACGTCTGCTCTTGTATTCGCCCTTTTTGGTTTGAAAATAGGCAGGATCCAGAAAGCCGTAGTTTTCACCGCTCCCTTCATGACGAGTCTTTTATAATTTTGCGCTTTAGTTTGAAAATGAACACGAACCCAGACAATGCCTTCGGCGCACCGGTGACGCAAACAAAGCGCGGAAAAGATCTCAAAGAAGTCAACAGCAAGTACTTTCCTGGTGTTGTCTATCGCTTTCGTCGCAAGAAAGGCATCCAAAGTGGCGAGGCGACAGTTGGAAAGCGTTGCGTCTGCGTGGGCTGCGATGAACTGTCGAAACCCTTGCATCCGATGGCGTACGTCGAAGAACGGGGTTATGAGATCATCGAGGGACCCGAGTACTATCATTTTTGCCAGCATGTCGAATTAACGACGATTTTGGACGAGTTCAAACGGCAAAAGGCGGACATCAGGTAGGCAAGAGTGACATTAGCGTGGAAGAGATGACCTGCAAACGTATGTTTTGACTAGTCAGTATTTACCCATGTACGTTAAGTGATCCGTCAAAGCGCGGCGACGCTTCTTTGTACGTACCGCTGCAGAACAGCAAAACTTTAGTCACAAAGAAGGAACTTCAAAAACAGGTTTGCGCGTTTTTCTCTCCGTTGCTTTCTTCGCTTGGATTTGTCCTTTTCTAGCTCAAGGAACTGAGGCGTGAGAACGCTCATGTTGTCGTCGCCGAAGACCAAAGCCTTGTCTCAGAAAACGCAGAGTGCCAGCAGAGAATACAGTCTTTGGAAGCCCAAGACGAGCGATTAGCAGGTCAACTCGAGAACGAGCTTAATGGTAAGAAACTTTTTTAAGAGAACACAAAACATTAAACCTTAGAGTACACACTAGGAACGCAAGAAATGGAAGCCGAAGTCGAGCGACTATCGATTCAACCCGGCCATGCACCGTCTTGCAAGAAATCGCAAGAAGTGGAAGCAGAGACAGAGCAAATGTGGATCAGACTTATGGCGGTCGAAATGCAGGCGAGTGCACACAATACAAGTTTTCTCCTGGAGTTGAGCGTGTCCTCTAGAACGAGGGGCTACAAATCGAGAACAGAAGTCTGAATGCGCACTTCAACCTGGCAACTCAACGTAATGAAACGCTTCAAATCGAGAACAAAAATCTGACTGCCCAACTGAGCCGGGCAACTCAGCTTTTAGCGCAGAACATTCGCCCTCGTACTTTCGACTGTGGTAAGTGGTAAACTTGTATTTCCACGCTTCTAAGCTTTAGAATACGTTCACAAAACAAATGAATGTCGCCCCCTCCCCATCGCTCATGCGTACCTTGCCCTCCCCTAATGAGGCGCAAAAATTAAGGTTATTCTTGTATAAATCCCGAAAAAATGAAGGACTTATTTGGCGAGGAAACTCTCTCGCCGCATGCGACAGCGATGAAAGTTTACGTCGGCCTGTGCACTGGGCATTTGCGTACTTTCACGTGACACGTGGATGACCTCCCCTCTCCGTGAACAATGGCAAACATACCCGAGACCTCCCGCTTCGCGCACACCCGTACAAATTCACATATTTTTTTAACTGTGCTTTAGGCGGCAGCGTCTACGGCCCCGGCTTACTTCAAACTGTGACGGAGGCTTACGAGACGTTTCTGTGTCATCAGTTTAAATTATCCAAGGAGGTTATGGCACTCGGTGACGATCTAACAGAGCCGCGCGCATTCGTTTGCATGGAGGATGTTTACAATTCGGTATGTACGCCAGCAAAACAAACACCTTTTTCCGGACGTGGAAAATATGAGTGTTGTTAACTTAAGACTTAAGCGATGCTACAAAGAAGTCACGGACATAGTGCCACAGATCAAAATGGAACACGGAAGTATTCCGCTTATGCTGGTTTTCCTCAAGTCCTTCGACATTTTTGCGGATAAAATCACGGACACTGAGACTCAGGTAACCATTTAGCTGGCGTTGCGGTTTATAAGCATACTTGTAGGACCTAATTCGACAGGATTTTTGGGCCGAATTCTTTTTTCTCACGCGGACGCATCTGACCTCCAAGGTTTTTCCGTGCCTCGATGACGGCAACTATATATTCCACGCTGGTTCGTATGCAAACATGAACAACCTGCACGAATATGTCGGACGATATGTGGACAAGGATTTCCTCAAGTTTCATGCATCGTAAGCTTATTTTTTGTTGAGTCCCTCAAGAATTTTAGCAGATGTTGTCAGGTCTTAAATAAGTTCTGGTGTTCAAAAAAAGTCGCGACTTTACCTACGTTTATTTACAAAAAAAGGGGTTTCAAATCTGCGGGAAAAAAGTTGAAACTTCTTGAACCACATTTCGCAGATTGGTCCAGAGCATAGAATATTATAGAATCGAACAAGAAGCGGCTAAAGAACTCAAAAGGATTGCCACGAGCATCGCCGACTACGATCTGTCCACGACTGACGTCGCTGCTCTCCTGATGCTAGCTTTGTGGAGTGCAGGTTTGGACGTCGCCCTAGATTGTTTCTTACCAATCTTGTGACAGTCGAACGCGTCGGAAGACCGTCACCACCGCAACTCGCTAAAATTGCGGCGGATAAAGCCATGATGATTATGGAATGGACGCAATCTCTGGATATGAGGTGGTGCGCTAAGAGGATCGCTTGTGAAGCTTCAAAGCTGCAATCGAACGACGACTCGCCAAGCTACAAAATGGCGCTTTGTCTAGGCCTGCGAGCTGATATACACGTAAGTCCTCCTTTGATAAACTTTCATCTTGAACTACCCTGTTTTTGTAAGCTCGACGTTTAGAATCATGCAGCGGCCAGTCCATTTTGCAGATAAAATCGAGCATTGTGCTTTGCTGTGGGGGGGGGGACACCAAGTCCGTAGACTCCACGCACCGGCCCTATCCCCACACCCACCCGTCGACAGTTGTTATCGTATTCGCACGGTTTCCGCTTCCAAATGGATCCAGAACTCAGTCAGATGCTTTAAATGAGACGCTTAGCATGCCATCACAATGTGCACGGATGTATTAACGCTCATGGACGCAATCGGCGGCGGTACCACGTCTGCGCATGGTTCAAGTGAGCAAACAAATTCCGCGCTATCTTCTGTATCGCCGCTTAAAAGCGGCGATCCATTGGCTAAGCACGACCGAACCTTGAGGACCTCTTGTTATCGGTTCCACTATGATAAGCCGGAAATACTAGATTGGAATCGCCAGCGCCGGAACACATAACGCGTAGCACGATCTTGTTTCGTTGACATAGTTCATGTGATTTATTTTCTTTATTCCCTTGATCATTTATTCTATTCCTTCAAGTATTCACTGCTATTATTCTGCTTTTGTCACTGCTAATTAGGTCTTTGTTTCTTGGTTTATTCACTGCTACTTAGCCAATAAGTGACCTTCAAGATAAAGTTTGGCATAGTCGCCGACTGTCTAATATGCATAAGGGGTCCATGCATTGTGCAAACATCAGTGGAAGGCATCCAAGGATACACTGCACTTGCTGTGACGCACACCATGTATGCGAATAGACCTACGACGGCACAGCGAGAAATGCGATAAGCACGACTTTCGAGCTCCATAATAGTTATTAAATGCGAGCGTAGACCTGGCGACCCTTTTCACAGTATCAAGTAGGTTCACACTTCAAGCGCTCTTTAGAAAGCGCTCAGAAAACGTTCGGATATTGCCATTTTTTACCTTTCCATGCTCCCAATTTTCATGCACCCATGCTGGCAAACCCAGTCCACTGAAATTCCGGAATTCACACTAGGTAAAATGACCTAAAATTTTTAGTTAGCTAACAAGGGGGGAGGGGCGGGGTCGGGCGACTGTTAACAACTGTTAACAAGGGGGGGGGGTCCAAAAAATGCTTAGTTAGCATAACATAATTTCTGGACACACCCTTATGGCACCTTTTGGTGAGCTCAGAGAGCCGGACGAATGCATTGGTACGGAGGATATTTACAAGTCGGTAAGTACGCCAGTCAAATGCAGAACCGTTTTCCCTGTCGTTTGAACGTCTGAGTGTTGCTGACTTAAGCGATGCTACAAAGAAGTCACGGACATAGTGTCACAGATCAAAATGGAAACAGAAGTATTCCCCTTATGCTGCAGTTCCTTAGTTCGTTTTCGTTCGACTTTTTCGATGCTGAAATCACGGACGTAGGGACTCAGGTAACCAAGTAGCTTGCACTGTGGTTTATTTACATACGTTGAGGACTTAATTCGAGATGATTTTTATGCCGAATTCTTCCTCACGCAGACGCACCTCACGCCCAGGTTTTTTCCGTCTCCCGACGACGGCAGTTACATAGTCCAAGCTGGTTCGTACGCAAATTTGTATGATCTGGACAAATATCTTGAACGATACGTCGACAAGGGTTTCTTGCATGCACCTTAAGTTAATTGCTTTTCTGAGTCCCACAAGCATTTTAAGCAGATGTCCCAAACAGGTCGGGTCTTCAGAAAACTCCCGACCTTAACTATCTATGTAGTTCTTTACAAATAAGGGTAAAAATTTGCGGCCGTTTTTGCACAATATGGGCAACGACTCCCAAAATTCTTCCTTTTTCGACACGGCAGATATTTCAAAATTTTCATTAGATTAGACTGACGTCGAAAATTTAGGCAAATTTTTAAAAGAGCGTTAACAAAGAATTAATTTTCTTAGCTCATGATTGTATCTACCTAACCGTAATGCCGCAAGTTCAGCCCCGAACATCAGAAGGTTGTAGACTCGAAGAGAAGGCGGCGAAAGAAATGAAAAGGATTGCCACGAGCATCGCCGATCACGACCTGACCACCACAGACGTTGCTGCTCTCGTGCTGCTAGCTTTTTGGAGTGCAGGTGTGAACCTCGTTTTAAACTCTAGCTTACACATATTCGTGACAGTCAAGCGAGTCGCAAAGCCCTCACCATCGCAACTAGCCGAATTGCGGCGGACAGGGCCTTGATGATCAGGGAATGGACTCACTCCCTGGATGTCATTTGGTCGGCTAAGAGGGTCGCTTGTGAAGCTTCAGACCGGCTACCGAACGATGACACACCGGAATACAAAATTGCGCTTTGCCATGGGCTCCGAGCGGATATACACGTAAGTTGTTCATGTGGTAAACTTAGGGTTAGACGCTTTTCGTTTTTCATTTCATATTTTCTGCCTTTTCTTGGGTAAAACGGAACATTAGGGCATCAAATAACAAAGCCATAAACTTAAGCGTTATAAACGATGTTAAACACGACTGCGCGTCCGTCAGTCTTGACAAAATTTTTCGTATTTTGGTAAAAAAATGCCCGAAATTTGATCGATTTCGGCTTCATGTAGGCATTTTTTTGGCCTGCAGTACGTACGGAACACGACGCTGTTCTGGGGGTCCTGCCGTACCGTGCTCCGTACCGTACAATACCGTGCGCAGTACGGTACGAAATACGGTACGCCCGTCTAACCCTAGGTAAGCTTCCGTCTAGAAGTTACCTCGTTAAGGGCGACGTAGAGAGTAGTGTTGGCAGCGAGTGCCATGCCGTGCCGAGCCGTGTTTCATTGCACTGCTCGCGGCACGCGGTAAGGCTCGGCACGGTCTCGGCCCTATCCAAAGCATCGGTTCGGCCATCTGTACGAGGATGGTGATCCCGTCGTTCGGTTATCGCTGCGGAGGGGGAGGGAGGGAGACGCGTCGATCCCTAACGTGACTTCGCAAATCCCCTAGTATCTGGCTAAACGGCCACATAGGACGTAAATCTAGCATATTAATTTTCGCATGACTTCGCATCCTGATGGTTCTAAAGCAAAGTGAGTGCTTTAAACGTGACGCTTAGCATGCAATCCCAATGTGCACGGACACACAGACGTACATCGACGCAATGGGCGGTGGTATCGCGTCGGCGCATGGTTCAAGAGAGCAAACAAATTCCTTGCTGGTTTCTGGATCGCTGCCAACGACTCCGCAACGTATGGAAAAAAACATCAGGAAATCATGCACGGTGCGAACATCAGTGGAAGGCACGCGAGTATGCAGGGCGGAAATCCCTCGCGTGCAGAGACGCACGTCATGTTGCTAGTGGACCTGCAGGGGCAGACGTCATAGCGATCCGAAGGCCTGGAACATGCAGTTTGTTTGTAGGTGCCATTGCAGCCGCAATGGACGAACGCTTGTGACCAAGTCTATGACCAATAAGGCACGGGAGTCGTACCTAGGGATGGGCTTTCCTTTTCCATCCAGCTACACCTCATTCCTTTGTCGGGGTAAGAGCACGTGAAAATCATCAGGTGGCCAAACATTCTCAGCCACTTCCGTCATCAGCGCACTCAGCCTCGATGTTTACGACGCGGCAAAGTGCTTGCGTTCTTAAAGCATTTGTTTATTGGCGGGGCGCGCAACCGTGTTGCCCACGCACTTTTAACCCTGTCGCGCTTAGTCTGCCGCACGAAGAGTAGCGACTCTTTGTTTACTGTTCGTTCCTATTCGCGAACTTTGTACATGCGGTCGACCTGCATTTGCACAAAAATGTTCTGCAAATTCCGAGTCTTCAATTAAAGGTCTGATGTTTTGCGTCTTGCGTAACGGTTCTATAGCTTACCGTCGCGAAAGTTTTAGGAAAGTGTTGGGGGGCGCAAGGGGTCCTCGCCGGCAACCTACGCTCATACACATACCGTGGAAGAAGCAAGGTAGGAATTTTCAACCATGTACAAGGCCTGCAATTACGGGACCGGCCACAGGGCGTCTTGACCCCCCCCCCCTCCCCCGCCCTCAGCCTCAAGCAGCACCATGGTAGCAAAGGGGGCGCTCGGTCATCTCATACAATATCAAGCTATTGCTTGCCCTAGACCGTCCCTGGAAACAGAAAAGAAAAAAGGAATTGAAATTTGAGAAAGCCAGTGCATCCTGTGATGCTTATTTTGTCTAACGTTTTATGTTACCGGCGAGTGCTCTGATTATGTCTGTTAGCGCACTTTTGCACTTGTTTGTTCCCGCCTCGATTCGCAGATTGGCGATGGGCCGCAGGTAACTGTCAATAGACGTACGGACACCAATATAAATAGAGCGTGAAAGCGAAGCTGTCGTCGCACTCGAATTCTTGCAGAATCTTTCATGTACGTAGAGATTTAGGCCACCATCGTACACTAGGCGTGGGGCGAGGTCAAGTCAGGTGGGACGTACGGCTCGGAATCCCCCCTCTTTATCACGGCCCCCGTAGCCGCATCCGAAAATAATGTTTTTGTCAAATATGCCCTGATTCCTCTCCCCTCCCGGCCGCGCATGTGGTGGGCTATTTTAGAGTTAAAATACCAACACTATTATCAACGGACACGCCAAAATTTATTTTAAACTGGCGCTTTGGTTCGACGGATACGGTACCGGTAAAGCAGGCAGTGCGTCTTGGAGGGGGGGGGGGGCTCACGTTTTGTTATGGCCGGTGACTTAGCTGTCCACTTCGTGTCGTTTTTTTTCGGGTCGTAGAGGGTGAAGGGGTCAGCGCCGATCTCTATAGCAATTCACCAAGCAGGCCGTGTACCAGCTGTGTTGAATTTCGTTAACAATTGCCCTTGTAGCCATTAGGGATCGGCTACAAAACCAAACCAAGCAAACTTTTGTATGGTTTTGTTTTGCTTCACTTTTGTTTTGCTTTTGTTTTGTATAGGGATTTACAGGGCAAAACAAAAGTAAATTTTGCAAAACAAAACTACCAGTTTTGTTTTGCTTTGTTTTGTTTTGCTTCACTTTTGTTTTGCTTTTGTTTTGCTTTGGGATTTTCAGTGCAAAACAAAAGTAAGTTTTGCAAAACAAAACTACCAGTTGTAGTATGTAGCCGCATTACCATAATAGCTGCATTATATGCTAGATTAGGACGTGCGCACCCGTTGGAACAGTGCCTATCTGATGACCGGACGTCTCTTGGAGCAAAAGGCCGCTACCAGGAGCAAACAAAAGTACACTTTTGTTTTGCTATTTTTAGTTTTGTTTTGCTTCGACTTTTGTTTTGTTTACTTTTGTTTTGCTTCACTTTTGTTTTGCTTTTGTTTTGCATAGGTCAAGCCTACTTTTGTTTTGCTATTTTTAGTTTTGTTTTGCTTAGAACTTTTGTTTTGTTTACTTTTGTTTTGCTTCACTTTTGTTTTGCTTTTGTTTTGTATAGGTCCAGGCGACCCCTACTACCTATAGGGTAGCACTATCATGATAAAATGTAATTGACTGTAAAAGTGGCCCAGGCTTCGGAGCGATATCACCAATAAGGGTTCAGACACAATCTGCTTCATGGGCCATGCGCAGGCGACGATAAATAACGGGTTAGGAAAAGCGAAACACTATCGTACGAGCAAAGAATAATAGCCTTAGGAGCCTTAGCGAGAGCAACGCTTGCGAGAGCGCGACAAATACATGCGGAAAGCGCATTAAGGAATAAAGAAAGATTACGAGCGAAGCTGGCTTGTAGCTCGCCTAATATATGTATAGATGACTCAGATTGTGCACCCCGGGGCGAAGGCAATAAGTCCGTCAAAATGGCAATGTTTAAAAGTTACTTTCACTGTGACGTTTGAGAGACAAGATATTCGAATACGCCATAAAATTAATCCAAGTAATACTTTACGCTTACACATAGGCTTCCATATGTTCCAGAACAGTGTTTTGAGGAACTTCAAGAACCAGAATCTTTCGTTACTAGGCGTCACCCGTTCTATTGCACCGGTATACCGACTTGCATCGCAACACCTACCGAACCAACGAAAATTGCCATGGAGAGCAAAGCAAACGTGCTTGCCAAAAATTGAGACTGGAATTACACCGTTGTGCACTGCAACTGCAAAATTCCCAGTACGAGACAACTGCCATAGTTTTGACGCTTTCTGCCAAAAAATAGTAAAAGTAAACATTCTCAACAAGTGGCACTGTCCGTTGTGGTGGAGTGCACTAACCAAAACCTGTTGACGACTTTGCGTTTGGGTGACCTGGAGGTGGGTGGAAAATAATAGAGCATCCTGTTAATCAAACGTTTCTCCACTTGATGTTATCGTAAAATCCATGAGCACTTAATGGACGGCGTGCGTGCGTACGGTGAGTAGAATGCGTAGTGAGTGAAAGCCAAGTAGTTCCATCTGTGTCTAGGAGTAAGTATCCGCTGGCTGCCACAACGACAAAACAAAATAAATCCGCCGGCATGCGCAAGCTATATCTGAACGAAGAGAATGCGTAACCATTGTTTTGCCCTTTTTGAACCCCGTTCCCTAGTAACGCCTTCGTAACGGTCGCGTTGACCCTCCCCCTTTCCGTACTCTCCGTAATGGTTACACTTAAAATACAGTGTTATTGTGCCGTATAATTTACTAACGCAGCGGCAGCATGAGTAAAGGAACAAAAGTCACGAAGAAAATTAACTGTCGCTAAATGCCCGCAATCGGCGGAGCGCTGCTGTTTTACCACCTTGTTCACTTTTCATTCGTGATTCTCGAAACGAGAGTGTGAAGTGAGTGTGTATTGTCGTACTCGCTGACTGCGCGGACGTAGCCAAATATATGACTATTCGAGTTACATCAAAGTCCTGTCCAGCCACCATGTATGGATACCTAGCAGTAAGTCATACTCAAGCTAGGGACCGGTGGGAGCGATTGAGTTTGCTTCCTAGTGGCTACCGAAAGGTTGGGTTTCTGGTCTAGCTTGGTACGAGATTTGAACATTTTACTTCTGTTCAGTGGTGGTCTATTTACAGGTGGAACAGTCATCCTGAAGGAGGGGAACTGTCCAGGAAGGGGTTAGGTAGCCGATGTAAGGCTTGGTGACTAATGGTGTCCAAATCAGAGCACCTGCTAGGAGTGTGCCGCCGACCAAAAGTGATGGGTCAGGGGACGCAACCGTCTGGCGCGGCCGAAGCGGGGCGGGGCTTGGCCCGACCGCGCTGGCGCCATCCGGCAGCGGAGAGAAAAGGGGTATGGGACAGGACAGCCCTCCTATTTACAAAAGGGCGTCTCGACCGTCGATGATGAGTGGACCGTCGATGTTGAGTGGATGAGGGGGATTATGGGGTAATAGAAATACAGTAACAGGGGACAAAAATGGGCCATTCGTCAAGTAGTTGTTGCTGCTACGGTCGCGCTTTCGGAAGCCGCCACTGTTGTAGTCGGGTGCGCTTCTTCCCGCGCNGTTTTGCATAGGTCCAGCCGACCCCTAGTAGCCACGAAGTTCTTTATGCTCATTCTTCTGCTGCTTTCGACGCAGTTCGCGACCGCAGGACCTGCATCGTACGCGGCATGCGTCGCCTGGTGCTCAACTCTGCTACCACCGCTTGTGCCTGCATGCCTGGCCGTCTGCCTAGTGTCGTTTCCGTTAACAGTTCCATAAATGAACAGTGGCCGGTATCATGTGAAGCATTTCGGAACCCTTTTCCTTGTTGTCACAATATTTGGGTAGACTAATAAAACATATATGAGCTTGCCTTGATTGTTACGATGGTAGTGGATTTGACTGAAGCAGAGTCTCACTAAGAATGCATTGATATTACATGACAACAAACTTTACTCTAAGCTCGCGTCTATTTGCAGGTCCTGTAACATTTAACGCATCTGCAGTAAAACCATCGACACTTTTTTGTGGATTTCATGTTTCTGAGTACCGATTTCCGACATCTGGTTGGGCATTCCGAGGCAGCCCTGCAGTAGAAGTACATCTATATTCCAACAGTTGGCTACGCTTGCTCTGCAGGCAGTATGCAAAGGGGCTTTACACGCGTCCTGAGAGAGAACTGAGCCCATAGTTACGGCTACGTTCTCGCTGATCTGATAGCTACAAGCCGGCGAGCACTTGGTGACTATTGTTAACGTTTCTTTTGAGTAGGAGATCGAGTCAGGTCCGCCTAGAGTCGTTGACCGACCAACCTTCCATGCGGTGTCTGTTGGCGAACACTTTAATGGCGTCCACCGCCAGTGTGCCAATGCCAAGAGCAGTCAGAATGTAGCCTCGTCGGTGGAGCTGTGCGAGGTTGTTCGTCGTCGCCATTCCAACGTAGGGATGCCCACCGAGATACGGTCATGCGAGAGAGCCCACTAGAAAAAGCGTTAAAATGAGGAAATCCTGATATTGTCACGTTCGACGGTCAAAGAAGCCAGTGTTTCAAAGAGTGGCCCGTGTTCGTCGTGAATGCGCGCGTACATTTTCGTACAGACCATCTATCGTCACGAACAACTGCCAGAGAGGAAATCTTGTGTGTAACACGCTATATGGGTCCCGACTACTTGGATGCAGGCTATTTAGGTCCCGACTATTTAGGCCCCGCAATTGGGTCCCCGCATTATTTTATGCGACTATTTGGGCCGCGACCCCTTTGTCACAAATTTATCGCCTAGCCGGCTTAGTAATATTTCACAGCCAACGACCATTTTTAGGCTTAGGCTTACTGCTTCAGCTAGAGGTCAGTGTCGCAAACGGTCCGGTCCCCAAAAGGTCGCTCGAGCACCTGCTAGAGTGCTCGAAGCGAGCAAGCGTTTTCGGTGGCAAAGGCGACGTACGACGCACGGCGCACGAAACTTCATCCTCGCAACGCAGAGGCACTCGTTATGTTGCATCAAAACGTGCCAGCTCGACTTCGAGTACTAGTACACTGTGGCATAATTCACTAGGATATTGTTGAATGAAGTTAGTTGTTGCTTAGGATTTATTTGGTTGCAATAACGGTTCAAATCGCTTCAGCTCCTAACTGCACCGAACTCCTGTACGCAGGTCAACGCTTACATTTGGCAAGTTAAGCGCACTCTCTGAGAGAGGCAGTTTACTGAATGCGCCGCCCACGAAGCGAAGTGCAGCACATTCCACTCAATTGGTGTGCACTATTCCACTTTACACAAAAGTGCGTTTGTGTCAATTGGTCAACAAATGGCCACGATGTTTACGGCTCGGCAGTTGCCCGAGTGCGCTAATGAGGAGAAACCGGCGCGCTAGCCACATAAGTATAAAAGCGTCTTAGGAAACCGGTAGCACGCACTCTGCAGCGGCTTCAGTTTGGTTGCTAAATTTTGCAGATAGTATTTTGCAGTCAGATAGTTGCAGATTTGCAGTTGCGATAGTTTGCCGAATAAGTACGCCTGTTGACAGCCGCAACATATGATAAGCGGGGCGTACTACATCTAGCAATTGGTTCAGTAACCGAGCGAGTGTCAAGGATACGGGGGCTGCGACAATAAAGAGACATACGTTTCAGTTTTGCTCAAGCCCCTCTAGCATTTTTCTCCAAAGTGGCTAGCAAATGGTGGCTTATGAAGCCATCGGCTCTAACTGGTTTTTATGTGCCCTGCGTGTTAGTCCAGCACCTGTATAACGCTGTGAGTTTCAGACATGAAGGTGCTCGTCTATCTGCTCATCTTTGCGCTCGTACTTCGCGCTGCTCTCGCAGTGGGCATTGGACTCTCCGCATGTGCAGCGTGCCTTGCAGGCTGTGGCGGTCCGATCAATCCGTTCTGCGTTCTCCTGTGTGCACCGATTTGCGCTGGCAGCATCATTTTTTGAACGCACCTTCTCTGGACGACAACGGACCCATCGTACACGAATATTTTGTTCGCTATATTTGTAATTGTAGCATAGTTGTTTGTCTTAGACTGTTTCCATAAAAACACACGTGAATTATTGTCACACCGTATTAGCACGTATCTAGAAAAGCTACATATCTTTTTGGGCATTTAAATTATGCTACAGTTAGAAGCTATAAAGAAGAGCTTATGCGTAGCCGAATGGCAGTGCGATGCGGATTTGGACTTCATGGTCGCCCGTTAATAGTGTAAGAGACCTATGCCGCTAAGCTTAGGAACTCTTTCAGCTGAGGTCGGGTGGATCTTTTGAACTTCAATTACCGCGTTTCCGCAACCTAGACCTGGTGTTTGGGCGACTCGTAGCAGGCTACGGTCTAGTAAGCATAACACGCATAAGTCACGAAGGTTTTATGAAACTGGAGCGCATTCGTGACAACGATAACGACGTCTCTGCTACGCCGGAGAGGGCCCTCTGTCGCAAAAGGGGAGATCAAGCTTAAATAAGGTTCTTGCTGCCGCGCTGCGTCTCAGATCTTGCGAGCTCAGCGGCCGCCTTCTGCGCTGCGCGTCCGTGACTAAATACTTTCGGTTTACTACGTGCATGCGTGTTGCAAAGCGTCCCCTACGTAAGCCTGCGGCCGGTCCTCACGTTGACTCCGCGGAAGCCAGCGTTCTATCCGTGCGGTCCCGGAGGAAGCCGTCCGGGAGCGAAACCAAGACGGCTCGAGCGCGCTATGTTTACGCGGGCACGCCGCGAACCGAAGTGCGAAATTCCTTTCGAAGCGCTTACGAACGCTTCCGGACGACCTTCGGACCTAATGAAACATGCAGAGGACAGAACATACAAAAGACCTAGTCTCGGGCCTACTGAATTGTCTAGTTTAGTGTCCCGACGTCCGTCACAATAGTCGAACAACTGCATCGAACTTCCGCACCGCGTATTTAGTAACTCTCTGGGTGAACATAACGATGGGTTACTTGTAAGGAACATGAATGCACTTCTTGCAACAGAGTACCGTTCTCGAGTGGTGCTATTTCAAGGTTCCTTTTTAGCATTTGGTAATGGGCGGCGATTTCATATCTGATCAAACTACAAATGTGTCGCTAACTTTATTGCCTGTGACCTGAAGCATACTTCTTATCATAAGCTCATCGCCGATTTGTCTTTACCTTAATTGTGCATTAATAGCGCATAAGCCTTAACTGCTCAAAGCGGGTCCGTAGAGGGTCATAGCTGTAAGAATAGCTAAATGGAGGAGGCAGGCATAACTGTTCGTTTACTATGCCGGCCGGAGGCACGCAGGATGTCGCCCTTGCCCACCCCGGAAAGTCAGCAATTTGTTCAAAGTTAACCAAAAATCATCGAATTTCAGTCATGTTCCACAGTATTTTCAGTCATTAAAACGTGTAACATCCGAACAGGCAGGGGTCTCTTTTCGGTTCGGACCACGAGGATACAAAACGTTCTTAGAACTATGTCACAAAAGTATATCGCAGAATGATCTGCATGCTCTAAACGGTCATTTTCAGAACATTAAAATTTTGATTTTTGAACTCCATAACCCGGATTTTTTTGGAGAGGGTCTGTAAACAGAAGGTGGAACTTAATTTTTCTGAAAGGGGTCTGAAGAAGGCCATAACTGGAGCGGTGGCGCTAACAGGAATTGCGCGTGAATTTATGATTTATGGAACTGCGAAGTATTCAAGCCTATCTGACAATTATCGGGTTTAATACGCGAATGCACTCGGCTTATGGAATGATGCCGACGAGTAGCGGAAGGCATGCTACGATGCAAATCGGGTTGCCTCCACAAGCCGCGACGCACGCTGCATAGGCGCCCGCACCGACGATTCCGGCGGCAGCCATCTGCAGAACGAGGATGAAAACGAATATGAAGACGAGTTTGTTCATCCCTAAAATGTTAAAAATTTTAACGATAAATTCGCTCGCGTCATTTAACGGACAATAGGTCTGTAGACTCACGGACAGTTAGCATCACAGAATTAAGGGGACGTCCGCGGGTTCTAACGCTCGCGGGTCACTACCTCCGGCCTCGGCTCTGGAGGCCCGGGATCAAGGGTGGAACCGCGGCCGAAGCCTGACGATACTCAGCGCCGTTGCGCGAAAACGGGGGCCAGAATTAGGGACGTAGTATGATCCACCCTGTCGAGTCGAGCAAATTTTTTGGCATATTTTTGCCAAATAAGAACGAGTTTTGTGCCTTTGGCGCTCGAGGGAGTCCACCTTAGGTAACAGATCACGGAACACGTAAATAACAGAACATGACAGACCCTAAAGCCGTCCTTTAAAACCATTAATAAAGCAAACGGGCCTCCGGAAGGACTATTAAGGGAGACACAAAGGGTATTTTTCGTTCCAGGCTTAAAAGGGTAAGACCCGGACAGACCCAGCCCGGCCCGCCCCCGGCACCGGATACGGGCCGGGTCCGGGTCCAAGAAAAAGACCCGGTGGACAGGGTTGACTACGATTCTTTTGGCGTTGATCCTAGAGATGGCGGCGGTGCCGTGCCGTGACGTTTTCCGAGTTTCACGACATGGCGCACTACACCGAGGGGGTCGACACGACACGGCGCACCGCACGGCATGGGCCTCAAAACGGTGTCGTTTTTCGTCCATCTTTTGGACTTTTTTTTAGCACAAATGTTAGCAACTATGGCTATTTAATTTGGCTAAAAATACAAATAATTTCAAAACTCTCATGCGGTGAAAACGGCGCGGCGCCGTGGCGCGACATGGCGTACGGCACTAGGACGTTAGCGCCATCACTATTTGACCCACTCATGCTCAGTGCGACGGCCGCACGTACCATGCGCGTAACTCACTGTGCTGCGGGAACTTGGATGTCGATTGCACTGCGAGGGAACTCGTACCTTTTTCGTTTAGCGCACTTTTTGCAAACCCATTCCAAGTGCAAGCGTCACAACATTTGCACCGTCAACAACAACAAACGTGCGCTAGCGCTTTGTTTGCACAAACTTATGATGCGCTCCCGTCTGCAAAACAACGTCTAAAAGGCGCATGCTTAAATGTAAGCGCGGCAACCTTTCCATCCAACAGGGAAAGGTAGGAAATTTTCTGTTTTACAAGTCTCAATGTGACTCACAGGCGTAGCCAGGATCCGATCAGAGGGGGGGGGGATGGTAAGGGGGGACCCTTACCTATTTTTCGGCATCGGCCGGAAGCCGACTCCGAAAAATGCCTTGGTCCCCTTTGGTACTTTTTTTCGACACGCCGGATTTGCCCTTTCAATGGCCTTAAGTTGTTGTTTTGAGCTTAGTTCAGCCAAAAACTGCCCGCCCGAGGCGCCGCCAGAACAATTCCTGTGCTTCTGGGGCGAAGCTAGTCCATATATTGGCTAGTTTATTCTAAAGTCAGCCCGCCGTAGGCGCCGCCAGCGCATATTTTAGGCTTATAAGACAATTATTCGTTCAAAATATGGCCGAAATAGTTAGAATATGCGTGAATTTTGAAAATGAAAAATTTGCCTTGGTCCCCTCTTAGTCCTCGCGGGCCTTCTGCCCGCAAGGGGGGAGGCCCCTTCTAACTACGCCACTGATATGACTTGCTCAAAGCGTACTCTTTCAAAGCTCATTCATCCCTGCCGCCTGGACCCAGCGGTACCAGACTACAAACGATGTTCGAGCAGCTCGGCATGCGTAGACATGCGTGTAGCATTCTTGACCTGTTTACGATGTTCTTGCAATGGAAAAGTGCGCGCACGTTACAACTGACAGTAGTAAACAGGAAAAAAACCAGTTCCTCCCTCGGCGGCTAGCGCACTCATTGCACTTTGTGACGTTGTGTACTAGCGAGATCTCATTGACCCATACATGCGTACAGGTGATCGGTGGAGGCATAAGTTTCCTTTTGCGGATCTTTGCATTATAGGGGGGACACAATTTTATAGGAACTAGGGGGGAGAAGGAAATCGACCCCACATTTTATGAGAATAGTTCCCTAATTATTTTGCCTTAAGTAAGCAGTCTTAGATATAATAACCTTTTCAAATGCCACCTCCCCGAGAAGGCCTTTTTTAGTGCGAAACGGACAAGCCGACCCCAAAAAAGTCGAATATCATCGACGATCTTTGACCGAACCTAGGGAGGAGGGGGGACTACCGGCTCGAAAATTTACAAAAATTTTCTTTCTTTTTTTCTGGCTCATGATTTATTCTTACGCGCTCCCAAGACATTCTTAGGCGGTTTTAGCGGTTTTGGTTGTCATTCTAACACTACCTGTCGATTGTAGGTTTCCCTAAAAAATTACCGATTCGTTTCCCCTATAAAATTCCTTCCCCCTATAATGCACAAGACCCTCAGTTGCGACTATGAGCACCAAACGCCCGCATGACGACGACGAGCTCGATCAGCCTTCAAGCAAGGCCTTCCTCGTCCAGAAGTGGCTGAACGGCGTCGAAGTGGTTGCAGAAAGAGACGAGGACGCCTCGAATGCGGATGATTCTGAGGGCACCATCGTGCTATCCTCGGTAAGTGACCTCTTTCCCTGGCTGCATACGAAAGTATTGTTGGGAAAAAATTCTTACAGCAATTCAAAACAGCCTAAAATGTTCAGGACGAAGACTCTCGCGAAACTCTTCTATACAGCGACGTCAGCGAGGAGAAGAATGACACTATCGACTGCGGCAACCGTAACTGCGCCCTCGAAAAGGAAGCGGTACACGTTGAGAGGGACGATTATACTAAGAATGGCAGGTTCGTTGTGTAGCTTAATGCGTTGGATTTAATCCTTATATTCTGTTCTTCTAGAGAACCGCAGTGAGGACAACTCGCCGAGCAATTCGGTAGATGATCGAAATGGATTATCGACGTTTCTAACACTGTATTTCTGCATCTTCGAGCAACGACGGCATCTGATCCTTTAATACTTTGCAACTATGCTCTGTCAGAAAACATTTCCTTTTATCTTATTTAGTAGCCCTGTGTTAAAAGCTCACGAAGTAAGCCGACAACAATAACTAGGTCATTCCGATAGCCGTTTCTCTAAGAGACCCCCAAAAGGTGCCTTTTCGGCAAAATGGCTGGCGGGTACAGCTTATTAGGTTATTTCGAATGCTCGTTTGCAATTGGATTTGCATTGGTTCGGTTGCCACGAAAGTTCGTAAGCCGAACGAGCTTTCCGCATGCGGTGCTGAAATCACCTGGTTTCTCATACTTATCGTTGTCAAATCTCAAAACTGGTGTCCTTCTATCACAATCGAAATCATGCGAAGCATTGCTGCGACAAGTTAACGCACACTTAGCGCATCGTCCTCGCGAAAATGCGTAAATACGAAACCGATAACGTGTGCGTATTTTAGCTGACAACATGTCTCCCGAAATCAGCCGCATTATTACCCGACAATGACATCCCGTTCAAAAAATTGCAGACGGTTACCATTTTACTGACATAAAATAATTGCAACATTAGGCATAGACATGATCTGAAAAGATACTGAGCTAATATACTGATCGTAATTTGTTGGGTCGACTACGAGTGCTCTCCAGCTCAAGGAATCGGTGCGGCGAGGGCGGCGAGGCAAAACGGATGGCAGATTGCGGCCAAGACGCCACAGGTTGCCATGCATAAGGCGTAGGCAATTGGTCCAGCGAGGGAGACGCGCATCACCAGAGCGAAGATGAGCAAGTAGACGAGAACCTTCATGCCTAAACGAGTAGCTTTGCTGTAATCAAGATGTCATGCACGATATATTGTCGCAAATTTTGAAGTTTGAAGTACAACGAAAAATATAACAAATACATGTTATGGACACATCGGCGTTTCTTAGGAGGTCGTACAAAAAATTGCTAAAAAGGTAAAGAAAAATTACTTTCCCTCATTCGCAAGTATTCGAAAGCTGGTTATGTTATCGTTGGATGCCGATAAACCTTAATCCCTAAATAACCTCACCGCAGCCCGAATAGCCCTGCCACGATGCTTTTGACCATTTGGCGTAAAGAGTACATAGCTAGGGATTAGAAACATAAGTCTGAGCCAACACTAGTCGTAATTAAGCAGCGTTGTCGCTTTTATACTATTTGCTGATGCCGGCCTTCGCGTGTTAGCGCACTTTCTAACCAAAACAGGCCCGCCTGCTGTTTCGTACTTTGGACAGGAGCCCGCATCGAGTGCAGCCCTTGACCCGCGGGTAAATTTTCTGCGTTTTGTGCGTGCACTTCGCAAGTGCGTTCCGGATGCTAGTCGCCGTGCTCCCCGTCAAAAGTGCATCAACACAAACAAATTACTTGTGGTCCTTTCTGTGTCGGTGTGCGCTAAATGCCCGTTGGACTAAACATATTCTCATTTGCGCGAGAATGCCACGTCAGCACACTGCACCAGCATACTGTATAAAAGCGACAGCGCTGCTTAATTTTGCTGAGCCGTTTCGGTATTTGCGCCTAATTCTGACCTGGTATTGAGCTCAAAATTATTGAAGTCGGTGTTCAAGCTGTAGCCGGAAGTTAACCGCTTAGTTGCAGTCTGAATCCGAAGATGGGAAATTTCCTCGAATTGATCGCGTTCAGGAGGCTCATCAGTGCTTGTTTAATGTGGCCAACGTCCTTTGCATCGATTACTATCGCGAAAACGTCTCTAAGACGCAAACACTGAGTATACTTTGCGACTCTTTCGTGAGACGACACTAGCACCCACTCACCAAACGTATTTTCACCGTTGCCTTCATGTCGTGTCTTTTATCACTTCGAGCTTTAGTTTGCTAATGAGCAGGAACCGAAACGACGCCTTTGCTGCAACAGTGTCGCAATCAAAACAGGGGATAAGCTTATCGCCTATGCGGGTTATCTCTTTCGCCGCAAGAAGGACTTCAAATGCGGCGAGAAAGTTGATGGAAATCTTTTGTTCTGCACGGCCGTCGCCGACCTTAAGAGGGTCCGTCGCTGGCTATGGGGCTGTAGCGGAAAAGCGGTGAATCTGCAAGGACTGTGATGAACGCTTTAAGCCCTTGCATCAGATGGCACACCTCGAAGTTGACATGCATAGCAGTGTCATCAATGCAGGAAAAGAGTTCTTGCATGTTTGCCGTCAGCAGAATGAAAATACCGAACGTACTTTGCGACTCCTCGGTGAGAGACGCATGCCTGAAGGAGAAAGATGTACTATCGGCCTTCCCAGGCCGTCTTAAATCGATTTCAA